>JAUMHL010000030.1:26479775-26496988 GCA_032362345.1 Sandelia bainsii
GATGAATGCCACTCAACTCCAGGCACATTTAAGGGAGGTGAGAGGCACCCAAGTGTCACGTCAGACCATTCAAAACCCTTTACATCAGCGTGGTCTGCGTGCTAGACGACCTACAAGGGTACCTGACCACACCACCAGGCACAGGCGCGTTCATCTTCATGGACGACAATGTTCCAGCTCATCGAGGTCACATCATTAGAGAACGGCTGCTGGAGACTGGGGTACCTGGAATGGAGTGTGTAGTGTGTTTACGTTCAGCAGCACACAGTTCCACATTAAATTCCTGTTAGTTTACCAATTACCTTCCAGGCCTATTAAAACTGCTAATGCAGGCTGAAAATACTCCACTGCTGCTGCTGCATGTTAAAGGTTTCCCCACAGGCAATCAACAGGAGGTTTTCTAGCTGAACTGAGCTTAATTGGTCATGATATTCTTCTCCACGTTCTAAACAACAACATACTTGGTGCTATTTGATCAGTGGACTAGTTTAAAATATTTCAGGGAAAATTTGTACAAAAACAGACACTAAGGTTGTAGACCTGCAGGCTCAAATCCAAATCGGTACAACCCCATCATATCATCAAGGTAAACAACATCTTTTACTACTCTGAAAAAACCATGGTGTGAATGGGCGTCATTGCTCATGACTCAGTTCAGTTTCTCCGTCCCTACAAAAATAGTGCTGCTGAGAAGCTGCAACTCACAATTCAGGCTTTTACACTGCAGCAACATCTTGGGAAAAAGAGGAACATAAACATGAAATGAGATTTACAAGCAGTAGTGTGTTTCTGAGATAGTTTCTTGATTCCAGCCTGACATTTCAGGTTATTTGTGACTTTCTAGACCAAATTACCATGTTCTCATTCGACTAAAGCATTTCATTAGCACTGAGATGCTAATAGAAAAATCATACTGACAAGCAGCACAGTACGTTTCTGAACAGCTGCACTGGTTTTAACTTCAAGTGCATGGTAACAGCTGCACAACAAGCTCATGCTCAAATGCCTTGCATTAAAGCACTACACGATGAAGTGTAACCAAACAATTCAACGCCTTCTCTGTGCAAACACATTATTTTACTCTTGCACTTGAAGTTGAAAATCACAATAAAAACGGCTCATGAGAACAAAAAAATTACTAACAAAAACCATATGAAACAAAAATCTCATGTTAAATGTCAAGTAAAAAAAGGGCTACTGTAGTACAGCGTTTTAAAACAGTCTATGAAGAGTGAAGTACCCAGGAGTACAAAAACACACCTCTCAGTGCTGATCTTAAATAATAGAGATTTAGCCTTGAACAGCCGCCTGGAGTTTATGTGTGAGCATGGTAATAAGCACCAGCAACGAGAGTGGAGTCTGTTTGTGAGAAAAAAGGCACAGTGTGGTCTTCAGGGCAGAATTATAACGAATGCAGATGACTGTTTACCTTCTGAAGCAAAGCCAACAATTGGGTAAAATGACTTCTCTAAATTGCACGGCTGTGGGGGAATGTATCATAAATAAGGATGTTGGTTGAATGTTTAGAGCCTGGTTTCATGAATAAATCCATATCGATCTCTTCTGAAACTATGATTTTGAAATAATTGATGTACACCTTGAACAAAATGGAAAGCGGGCCACAGAGCGAGCAATCACCTTTCCTGGATGAGATGGAAAAGTTTATGAAAAGATTATCAGAACAAACAAGTCACATTCTTGAGAAGGCAGCGGTGGTCTAAAGGTAGAGACAAGACAGTAAATTGAAATTTCTAGGAACAGAAAATAGGCATCTACTGAGCTGGTAATGTGTTGTACTGTGGTGATAGCATTTCTAGTCTACCATGTCATCTGTTGGAAATCTAACATTTGATTGTGTGATGTCTGCACGATTACATAAAATGAACAAACAGAAGTAAAACACTAGACCCATTCAAATGAAAACAAAACAAAATGTGTAAAGCTCTGCTAGCAGGCCTCTGGAGACTGAAATGTTCATGATTGTTTTCAGCATGTAATCAGCTCCAAATACTTGAGGACCTGGTCCTTAATTATTAAGTTTATAAGCTTAAACTACAGATACGATATGAATGAAAGGAACAAAAGCTGGAAACTGGAAGAATGAGAAGCCTGAAACTGACGTGACAACATCTGGTAGAGTAACCTAGAATTGTAGTAGTCTCCAGGCAAACCACCGCTATGCAATTTAGATATGTACGGATGCTTTGCAATCAATATCCACAACTGAATGTTGTGTCAACAAAGTGGACAAAGTCAAGGGGCCCTTGATGTTCTTTTTCGACTTTAAAAAGAAAAACGTAAATTGATAAAAGTCAAAAGCCTCTTTTGAGCAACAAACATATTGAACTGTAAGCAGCTGTGGGAATACTACAAAGAAAATAATGACAAAAGGACAGTTTGGGCAAAGAGGCCCGGAGGTCCCGGTGGACACTTTATCTCCTCACCAAACAAGGCTGAGGACAATCAAGTAACAGGATCAGAGAGAGACCGATGTCCTTTCCTGGTTTGACATCACTTACTGACCTGTCTGTATTTAAGAGCCCTCAGGTGCTCCTCCAAATTTCTGAGAGGGTCTGGAAGTACAAGAAAGGTTTTAATGACAACAGCACTTCTCCTGAGTGTCCCCCAGCATGCTCTGCTGTGGGAACACCGTTTTATCCTGTCACGAGTCACAAAGACACTTATAACAAGCAGGGAGCAGAAAGGAGTCTGATACAAACACAGTTCTTCATACAAGTCCTGCTTGTTATTGTGGAACGAGGATGAAGAAAATCGATGTGGGTTTGACATTCTGCTGACTCCCCTGTGTATAAAGCTGCACTGCAGTTTCTCAACAGTGCTCTTGCTGAAAGTGCTTTCGCTTTAAAAACTTCCTGTACTGTACTCTCATCTCAGCATGCTCATATTACCCAGCTCAGCCAGCCTGTGATGTTTTATACCAGATGATAGCAAGGTTAAATAGTCAAAGAAAAAATGTTGGCAACGTAAGGTTTTTATCTGGACAGAACTCCTCCTTTCTGATGTAGAGAAGTTTTATACACCTGTGTTTAGAGATGACTAGTTTTATTTATGAATTAATCAATATAGGACACATTTCTATATCATATATCCACTTCAGACTAATAAAACTTAGTATTGTGCTGAATCTTTCCTTGTGGAGCATATAGAGGGAAAGAATAGAGCCACAGCTTTGGTGGTGGTTGGTCATCAAGTGTGTCAACAGCGAAAAAGGATCATGATCTGGTCAATAAAATACATGAAAATGCACGCTGCTGGAAAACTGTTCGAGTCTTCTGTAATCCAGGAAGGAATTAATCCAGGAACAATTAAAGCAACAGCCCCACCTCAGTGGTTAGGTGTCAACTTTTAGCTTGTGGATAGCCTAACATTACAGAGAGGAGGATATAAAATTAGAGTGCGTATAGAAGTAGACAACAAAAATAGCAGAAAGGGCAGAAGGATGACCTACAAAGAGTTCTCGTTGGGTTTGCTTTTAGGGCTGGACCCAAGTATAATAATACAGACATTCAGTTTTCAATTTTAATATTCGTATATTCTTTTTTTCAATAAATGTGAGAGATCTAATAATAATTTAACTGTAATTGCTCTGTTAAAATGTTTCTCAGTTTGGGGAGCCTGACACCTCTCACTCACCACAACATACTGATACATGATAAATTAAGAACACATTTACATGTTTTGTATATAACAATTTCAATACAGTGCACAGCAAGTTGCATCTATAAACTGAAAACAGAATATGCCGAGCTCCAAGGTAAAAGTTACAGTTTCCTCTACAGTGTCGTCATTTTTAGGATCAAAAATTTGGTCACAGATCAGAATAGTGAAAAAAAGCAGAGTGACAAAAAGTATAAGGGGGGAGAGAAGGCTGAGAGTAGGAAGGAAACAGAAGAGGAGTGGAAGTGAGTGAAGATGGAGTTGGAGGGCGAAGCTGACCTTCCCCACCCAGTAAGAGGTCCATGCTAAAGACAGAAATCTTCAGGCTGACCTGTCTGCTCACAGTCCAGCTACTCTGGCTGTGCTTCTTTTAGCTCGGCTCACACACTAAGTGAGCTGGTGGTTTGGGGGATGGAGGTTGCCATTCAAAGATAAGGCTAGTTCAAAAACATGACTTGCACATTAAACACTGTTGAGTTAAATGTGACGCTTGGCGCTGACTGTTCTTTCAGTCATCTGCAAGTGATCACATGAGACTTTTGAGACTGTGTACGCACATTAACATATGGAAAAGGATAAAGAATAAAGCATACAATCATATGTTTTGCTATCACTGTATATTTTGAAAGACATGCAGAAGTAGTGCTACGTTGTAGACATTTGTCCCAGAGAAGTGACGCCACCAGTAAGTCAGGCCAATAGAATAATGACTTCCCTCAGTTTGCTGTGGAAGAACAGAGTCCTGATGTGAACCACTGTCCAACACCTTTGGGAGGAACTGGAACAAGCTTGACCTTTATCATCATCATTTAAAGTCAGCGTTCGACCTCACTAATGCTCTTGAGGCCGAATGGAAGCAAAGTGGAGTTTTAAAAGCCTGAAACCAGAAGAGTGGAGGCTGTTTTAACAGGGGATTAATATATTCAGCTATCACATATGTCCAATTTCTTATGGCGATGTAGTGTATCTATGTTTGAATGTGTTTAAATCCAATTCTTTAAATCAGGTTTAAATCTTAGTTCTAATCTAAGTTAATGAAACACTACTCCTACACTTTTGTATTACTTAAAAGTGGTGCTTCTAGAGCTGCAGCTAATCTGAGAATAATAATACCTAATCTACTTAGCTGATCTGCCAATCATTTGTCTATAAAACTAACAGTGATAAACTCCTCCACCCCTGAGCTTAACCTACTTTATTGGACCAACTTGAATAATCACCTCGCAGCTCTAAATATTTTTATTTTATTTTAAGATCTGCTACAACTCCTGGCATTATCAAAATGTTGCTTTGTAGTTTTACTGTAGTGCCTTTCTAAAACAACAGCAGGTCCATCACATCACCCCACATGTGATCTTTGATTCACCGCCGCTCACAGACTCATGGCCATTCAGATGAAATGAAACACGAGCAGAAAGCAAAAGCCAAACCACAGAGGTACATCAGCTCCACAAGACGTAAAGGTGAATGTGTGCTCACATCATGTTTCTGAAAGGGGTAAAAATATGACAGCACTACAGCCCAACAACATGCAGCGTGTATTCCCAGCGGCACGCCACCTTTGTGCCACTGTGCTCCAGGATAATGTAGGAAAAAAGAAAGAAAAGAAGAAGTGGGCTCACGCGACATCCTCACGTCCTCTCTTGTTCCCATCAACAGCTTACCAACACACGCTAGCTGCTCAGCTCGGGCCTGTGGCAAAGTGACTCAGACAAAGGAAGCACTTTCAAAGCGAAAATGAAATGACCAGTGCAGCAAAAATAGCTTTTGTGCAGGCAGAAGCAAAACACTGATTTTGTTCCGTGGCTTATTTCTCAGCATGTGTGGGTGCGTACAACTTATGAATTTAAAGCTCCATCAAAGAGGGGGTATTATAAAAAACAAGAATTATCTAGGCTTGAATTTCCCATTAGTGGTGTAATTTTTGAGTGATGACAGCATCTTATAAAATTATTCTGATAGCATTGGTTTTGTTTGTACAGAAATAATATAATGGTGGAGAAAATTGGTGCAGTGTACAGTATGTGTTGCTAACAACCCATTCATCTTTGTCCTTAGTTCAGACCCGAGGGGCCAAGAATAGTATAGTATAGGAGGGGATTTGGTGGTGGGAATGATAGGGTCTTTTCTGATTCTGCCACTGAGAGTCGTCAAAGCCAGAAGATGTTATATAGCACACAGAGGGGCTTTAACAATAAATCAAATTACTCTCCATGATGTGAAAGTGTTGCTAGGATCAGGAATCCAACTGAGAATCAACACTTTCATGCGGTTCTTCCAGCTTTGGGTCAAGAGAATCTACAGTATGTTCCGTTTTATTTCTTGGTTTTAAAATTTTTTCCACCTTATCTGGACGTTATCAAGGTTAGGGCAAACTTGATTCGTGATTTTGAATTATAAAGAATGAAGCTGACTGGACTGAAAGTCACTCAGCCAAGATAAATTTAAATATCAGTAGTATTGATACAGTAGTAGTATTAATAGTGCATTAAACCGGCAGGAATAAGTTAACTTCTCACTGACTTTTAGGTAAATATGGAAATTAAGCAAGCTTTATTAATCAAAATATTAATACAAAACTAATATTATATTTAATTTTAAAGTGTTTGTGAGAAGAGAAAATTATCAACAAACTCTGCAGCACCTCAACTCTAGAGTGTGTTAGCATCTTACAGATTTGGTTCAATTTCAGCACTGCTGTGTTTCCAGCAGCAGTAAACAGCAGTTTTCAGAGAAGAAGCAGTGTAAACTACCTGCCCAGCACCGAAGGGCAAGCTGTTCAAGTTAACGAGAAGCTGGAGAAAAAAGTAAAAAGAAGGCGAGTGAATGCTGGACTTTCATCCATTAAGTTGCAAGAACTTCACAAGAAACTAAATACTCATGTCTCTCCATGTCTAAGGGCTGTGACACAACAAGATGACGGCAAGCCGACAGTGGCAGCTGTCGGCATAGGTTCGTTCCACACCAATGCCACTAGATGGACTCTCCTGTTGCCAGCTTTTCTGTGGACTGAGCGTGTTGAATTGGCAGCAAACTCGTTAAGAGAGATCACTGCGATTGGTTGTTCAGCTTAACGAATCACTGCACAAGAGAAACGGACCCCAGTGTCATTTGCAACATCTTATCAGACACAGTGCTGCAAGTAAGTAAGTTCTTTCAGCTGCTCCCTGTTCAGGGTCGTCACAGCAGATCACTCCGCATGTTGATTTGGCAAAGATTTTTACACCGGATGCTCTTCCTGGCACAACCTTCCCCACTGGGCTTCGAACTGTCAGTATAAGTTGTCATGGTCCTAATTGATGTGTAAATTGGCAACTGTTTGCAAGAACAAGAAGCTATAATGTGCCAAATGTGAGTGATTTTCAGGTTGTTGTAGAGTTCTGCTCCCCAGAGGTGCAGCTTTAAAGAAGTACGTAAATACAATTTGGCAAGTGTATTAAATCGTACTTGCCTAACGGTCTTTACCACTTGCTGTGATACAGTATACTTATCATGCATATCAATCACAAGTTTCAGAAAGCCCAGAATTTGACACTACTCACAACTGGATCCCGTTTTCCCACAAGATCTAGGATTAAGAAGTTTCTCCAAGTGCCCGTTTGAGGTTCTTTAACTGATCAAACAGCATTCGAAGGAGTCATCCTTCGGGCAATCCTCGTCAAACCCCTGTAACATACCGGTATCATGGCACGTACAAATGCAAGAAACAAGGCAAAGTCATGTAGCATTCCTACACCTGCCACTCAGAGGTTCTCAGATCCAAAATAACAGTAACAGCACCACTAAGCTCCTCCAAACCTCAGCCTACCTAATTAGAATAGAGTGCTCACTTCAAAAGAAATCTCCCAGCACTGAAATGAACTGACCTTCGAGTGGGAGCACAAGTCACAGAACAACTCATCAGTGAGAGAGGAGATTTAGCATGGGGCTTTTAACTCATATCTGGCTGTTAAAGCTCAAAGTTAAATAAAAAAAAAAGGAAATACAAGAATTTGTTATTGCAGCAGCTGGAAAAAATGAATCCGAATACATTTGTGACTTCAGTTGAGACTGCACTTCCTGTGACATTTTCCACCAACAACTGAAATAAAGTTTCCCACCAAGACGATCTGTCACATGACAATCTCACATTAAGTAAAAACATTTTAAAAACACCAACTAAACAAATATATGTTCAAGTTAATCATTTCTTCTCTTTTGTGAAGGTTAACGTTTAAGATGAAGCATACTTTAGGAAAATTATGGCTGCTGGCTCCACTACTCTAATAAAACACCCACAGAAGTGTCTGTGGATGCTACTGTAAGAGTTTTAGTGTCTCTGTGACGTGAATTTTAATATGTACTGTTTTTCTGCAACATTTAGAACTAAATAGGCTACAAGACTAAAAACTATCAAAAAAGGATGCACCTGCACAAAAGCTGTGAAGGGGTTTGTATCTTTGTATGCTCTCAGCCTGTATTTCACTGCCCACTCAGGTGACCTTGCAGCACAGACCAAGATGAGCAAACTCACATCGCTGAAATACAGCAGTGGTACTGTAACAAAGATAAAAGCTTATCCCACTGGATGGCGAAGAACCAACATCTGCTCTTTATTCAAAGACTCCAACTCTCAGAGGCATTCTCTTCAAGATGTGCACACAGTGATGCACTGCTTCAATCACATCTTGTATCCCGATTCTAAACCAAAAGCAATCTCCAACTCGTAGATGTGCATGTAGGAGCAACATGATTCTTCTCCAGTTGTCTGTCCCTTGCCTCCTTTATTCAAACATGCATCAGTGGGATCCAACTGAAAGAAAGTCTTTTCTTGTTGCTGCACCATCTCCACATTGCAAATGACCCTGCAGACATGAAGTGGCACATGTATGCATTTAGCTATGATTAGCTGTGATTTGAGGTTTTATTCCATGCAAAGTGCGGTGAGACAGAATGGTAATAAACCAAAGCTCGGTGGGAACAGGACTTTAATATTTCCCCATGTTTCTTCCTTGTTACAGTTTCCGATACTCTCTAATAATGCCATCTAATCAAGCATATACACCAAAGAGTTTACGTACTCATTGGTATAGAGAAATCAGCATCTATGTCAAACTCAACTTAGGATTGCCACATTTAGTATCTACTTCATTTTGAACCCTTCACATCTTCCCACAGACTGACTCGAGTTAAATTGCGGCTTGGTATTTATCATTTAATGGAGGCTTTTGTGCAAACCACTTAACATCACCACAAGTGCGTAGGAGACATAACACCTACCCAGAGAATTAAACCCATTGTATAGTGCACAAGCTGCACAGGTTACATATTGCACTATACATTTGAGGCTAAGTATGATGGTTTAGTTAGAGACTTAATTTAACACTGTAAAAACTAACAAAAATGTGCATTTGTGCAGCCAATCAGACTCTATTGCATATGCAGGTCACACTATACAGAAAGTTTAGTTCCTGTAAGGCAGTGGGTCCCGATTTTCTTTAACCCTTCATCACAGGTGGCCTAAAATAGTTCATCAGAAGGACTGATAGAGGCAGAAGTGTGAGAGTGAATGGGTGCAAGAGGAAACAATCTACGTACTTGTTGCTTATTTCAGTACATTACTGATTGCTTTATATTTTGTGTATTTAAACCAGAGTGGAAATGCGAGAAGTAAAGAACATAAAAAATCTCAAAATAGCACATAAAAGTCTTTTATACTTGTCTGAGGAGGAAATTTATGGTACTGATAAGAGACCAAATGTCCTCTGAAGACACAAAAACACCACAGCTGTGTGGAGCAATACCGCAACTGTTAAGTTCCTTAAATTAAAACTTGAAACTAACATAAATGTCATATTTTCACTATGTTTGATCATTATTTCTCTTTGTTGGATGGGTGCTCCTCTAATGATGTCACCTTGTTACCCCCCGGTTCCTCTGAAATGGCTTTCATGGCACCCGACTGGAAATTTTGCTCCACCAACTGATCTGGATAAACCAGCTTTAGTAGCTTTATTTCTAATAGTGATAAATATTTGCCTTAATTTGAATGTTCTGTTGCCAATTTTCTGAAAACTGACCTACAAAAACGAACATTCAGATTGCCTTAAAAATATTTAGACTGATCATTAATATTGGTAAATTTGATGCTTCTGCTAATTTGTGCAGGTTAAATTGTTTGTGAACCAGTTTCAAAAATAAAACAAAAATAAAGATTTGTTAATTTTCAGCAAACAGCATTTTGAAGCATTTATCAGAATCATTATGCCAATGACAACATACCACATCTCCACACACCGATTCTTTGTAAAGCCAATGAAATGTGGACGTGAGCCTCCATCCTCCTCATTACCTGTAGATTGACCATCGATTTCACTGTGCCTGCGGCAAACTCAATTACTTCTTCAGTTCCTTGTTTTTGACAAGGTAAGTTGTTTTGAAGGACTCGTTTAGTCCACCAGTAAGCGCTCCCTCTGTATCATTTTAATTTGCTATTCACAATCCATCCATCCAGAATTTAATTACTGCCACCAATCACATCTTGCTCCAGAGTGTGTTCAAAGTGAAAATCAGGCTCACTGGAGTCTGAATTGGTCTCTGAGCAGGTTGACTGGACTAAACCAGCTGGATTGAAACCCAGGTCCTTCTAGCTACGAGGTGACAGTGCCAACCACTACACCACCATGCTGCCCTTATAACAGCATCTATTCATTCATTAATTTTCCAATTACATTTTTGAATCATGGTTCATTTAATTTGACTTATTTACCTAAAATACTCATGTCAACAAAGTGATTAAATTAATAAAAAATATGAAACTTAAAATAGGTGATTGCACAAGTATTCACCCCTTTTAAAGTAACTTACCTAATTCATCACTGGTGCAGCCAAGTGGTTTAAGAAGTCACACAATTAGTTAAATGGAGATCAGTGAATGTGTTTCAGTGATTGTAGTATAAATACACCTGCATCTGGAAGATCCAGTTAGTGCTGAATCAGTATCTTGGCCAAAGGACACCATGGAGGCAAAAGAACACTCCAAGCATCGCTGCAAAATGGTTGTTGAAAAGCACAAGTGGATATGGACACAACATTTCTAAGAAATGGAAGGACTATGGAACATGTGTAAATCTGCCTACAGCAGGACATCCTCTGTGACCTGTGACCAGGCAAAAAGAGGACTAGTGAGGAAGGTTACTTGGCCTCATAGAAGTCAAATAGGACCATGATAAATATGAATATGGATGGATGTCTTCATCAGCTCTCTGAGGGATCCGGAGGTGAGACAAAGTGGGATGCAGAGTCCCTGTGTCTTCCTGTCCTGAAGTTTCCTACCAGCTGGCATGACCAAAATGATTTAGGCACTTTAGATTGTATGGATAGAAACACAGACAGGGGGGCGTTTGAATGGTCCCAAATTAATTCTGAAGCACAAAAATGAGCCCAAACATACAGTCAGAGTCCTGCAACACGTGGCGTGGCCCCGATACAGCTCTGATCTCAACCTTGTGGGGTAACATGAAGAGAAGACACGACAGAGAGCCTAAATCCACAGGGGAACTGTGTCAAGTTCTCCAAAATGTTCGAATAACCAATGTGAACTGTGTGAAAGTGTACTGAGGAGAATTAGTATAGTTCTAAAGATAAAGGGTGACCACGGCAGCATTGTTAATATATTTAATTTAGGGTTTTTCCATTTATTGCACTTGGGATGAAGTAAAGTGAAAAAAATCAGAGACGCAATCCTGTGAAAACCTAAACTCTGGCAGTCTGTCTCAAGATCTTCCCACTGAATCAAAGCAGCCTGATCAGAGAGGCACAAGACAACAACAAAGTTAAATGATCAACGGTGCTGGATGAGAATCAATAGCAATTGGAGGAGTATTGCTGCTATACATAGACCACAGAGCTATTACAGGAAACTGTTTACTGCTGCCTGAAAATAAGGGAGGGAGGAGAACAGATGGGGGGATGTGAGTTAAAAGGACACGTGGCTGTTAAGCTACTGGGTTTTATTTCCATTCACGTGAAAGCTACTCCATCATAGAAAGGCCAGGAGTCACACAGAAGAGAGCCTGATGCATTCTCACTGTAAAGAGTACACACACTAAGACACACATTTCAAGTGACTACTGGATAGAAATATAATTTTAAACAACAGCGTCTCTTCCAATTACGTTTCCATGAGAGCAGCAGACCCATTTACTGGTCTCACCTCACAATAAATTCAGAATCATCAGGTGGAGTCTGCAGGGTTGAACGTGGAGAATGTGTGACCGTCACGTCACAGTGACAGTTTCATTCACAAAATAAGAAAGCTTTCAAAACGTAATTGGGTGGGTGTTCATTAGTTAGAAATTACCACTGTTTAAGGCTTTTCCAGCTTCCTGAGTGTTCTTAAAAGAGAGTGAACAATCCAAGAGAACAGAGTTAGAGGGAGCAACAATCGAAAGAACAAAGAAAGTAAACAAAATAAACTAAACTTCCTTTGCCGGCTGTTTCAGTGTGGTTTTATACTAAAAGTAGGGATTATCCAACCTGAATCCTTTTTTTTCCATCAGTGTCTGTACCAAAACAAATGTAAACTGTTCTGTGTGATAAAAGTTATGGCTTAATGTTTATAAATGCAACTTTCTTTATAATTACAACTGGTCACCTTTATTGTGATTTAAAGCACAATTACCAGGAAAAATCTGACACTGATATGAACTAATTATCAAACTTAAGTCATAGTATCTGGAGGTAATTGGTTGCACAGGGCTGGCAGCAGTAGCTCAGTAATTCTTCAAAAACCATCTTCCACCTACCTCAGTTCAGCTAACTGAGGAAACCAGCTGAGACTGTTGTTGTGCAGGAATAACTGGTATCTTTTAACTGACTTTCTTGATCATTTTTACATCAAAAATTCTAACTAGCAACCTTAAACGTACTGATTGTAGTTATTACTTCTCCTTCCATTTCTAAGACAAAAATGCAGATATGAACACAGAGAGGTAAAAAAGAAGAGGTAGATCTTACACATTTTGAGCAGCTTGACCCATTATAAAAAAAGTTTTATTTGTTGTCTGGGATGCCTTTAAAGCCCCAGCTGGCATTCTGACTGTCACTGCTGTTTTAAAAAAATAAATGAACCTAATAAAAACACAATAAAAGAAACTAGGCCAGACCAGAAGTGCAAGCACCAAACAGACGCCAATGAAATAAAGGTGCTCGGCTGGACTTTACTGTGTTGGGCTGCATTACAGTTTTGGTTCAGCAGGAGTTATATTGGAAGGATGAGAGCAGGTAGGTCTTTGCCTCCTCTGTTTGCTTTTTTGGTCCATTACCACATTTGCAACCTGAGCTGTTGCTGACACGTGAGTCCTATTTGGCTAATCAAGCTAACAACTTGTCAACAGCTGCCTCCTGCAACCAGCAGAATACAACGCTTCCATGTACACGCCTCCCTCAGCCAGAAATAACACAATATTTAGCTCTGTGAAGTACTCCCTAAAAGGTCTGCATATGTAGTCTTTCATTTTTTTACAGCACCAACTGAATGATACCCAGCATCACAGAGTTGTACTCACATGTGAAGATGACCAAGACGGTACGAAGCAAAAGGTCAACAGCCGTCTCCCACCTCTCGGACACGCGAGCCACTACCGGTGGTATTAGGATCTCCGCTGGAACGTAGAACTGCAGAGCGAAGGTGATGAAAATACCAAAGGAGTACAGCAGCTTCACAGACTGGTACATCCTGGAAACACCGATACAGGAAGAGTAAAACAACACAGACGTTCACAGAAATGAAAAGTGTGTAGAAAAGTTACCAGAAAAAAAAAAAGCTAATCATGTTTACATTTGTTTAGTTCACAGACATGCAGCTAATCAAAACCCTTTCATAAGACACAAAACAAGCATCAGTGCAAGGCCTCAATTTTCACGTTCAAGATCCATCAAAAACACATTAGAAGATGAAGCAGAATCAATTGGCAGTCCTGGTATAACAAACAACAAACACTCGCTGTCTTCTTCTTACTTTTGCTTTAACAAAGATGTTGGTAATTATAGTCTTTGAGTTTTCAACCTCATTGAACAGGCAATCTATTCCTCTAATTAGCAGCATCAGTCCAGTAACGGGAGGCGTTTCAAAAGCTGCCCGACTCCTGCACGTGTGATGATAGTAACAAGCAAACAAATGCAATCGTCGCATTTGGTTTAGCCAACTTTATTAGAAAAGAAAATGAGCTCACAGAAGGAATAAAATGACTCAGCTTTTTCCATCAGATGGATGAAAACCTTTACGAACCAGACGACATTTGTCTACAAAGTTCACCTGCTCTCTAGGGGTTTATGTGTAATTCTCTGTGACTTGTAATCAGCTCTGTGTGTGTGTGTGTGTGTGTGTGTGTGTGTGTGCTGGGTTCTGCAGAGAGGAGAGAGGACACTGCCTCTCTCTAATCTGAGATGTCTATTACATATAATACAATAATATATCTACTCTACCCAGTCAGTCTCAGTCTTGATTAAATCTTGGCTGAACAGAGCAGTGTTGCTTTTGCAGTCAATTTGAATGTGGAACACAACTGAGAAATTAACACTGGCTGTGAAAACCTCCAGACAACGGAAATAGAATCTCATACTTTATCCATGACTAGATCAATCTGCAGAGGGGGGTATGATGATTCTTCAAATCCACAGTTCAGTTCAGACCTACTTATTTGTTTTGTTTTTGTTTTTTGGGGTTGGGGGCTTTCAAAACATGGATGACCGACACACTGAACTGCCCCTGAATGCCTCAGAGCTTGAATCACTATGTCCTGTCCCTGAAAGCAACACACCAGACATCTCTCACTACAGCTTCTATACAGACACATTCTGAGCTCGGTTTCAGAGGCGTTATCGCTCTACGTTTGAGCAGGGTCCCAGTCACCTGAACAACCATCGATGTTGCATGGCTGCTGTTAAAATAAGCTATAAACTGCAGTGAGCTTGTGTTAGTATTACTGGAGTCGTTTATTTTACATGTTATGGCTTAAACAGTATACCTGAGACAGATATTTGCTGGAGAACACACACGCACAGTATTGTTTGTATCTTCCAACCTTCTGCAGCTCCATGGTATTCTTTTTTTCCCCTTCTTGTTCTCATTTCATCGAATCACAAACAGGAAAGCCATATTTCTCCTCTCTAGTCAAACCACCCTGAGCCTCTGGTCTGCACTGAGACCACATTGTACAGCATTAATATAAGCTGCACACTGTCTGCACTGGTTTGAAGATCAAGACTTCTGAATGTGATGTTCTGTTGTTAAACTGACCACTAGATGGCATTATAGGAACGCTGTGCCTCATGTACTTTCTTAAAAATCAGCAACTGTGTTTGTAAATTACATTAAACCAGAGCCATTGTAAGCAGTTTAAGCAGGTTACACAGAGAGTGGAAAGGTAAAAACTCGTGTGGCAGTAAGAGTTACGGCAGTGTGGACACACTCTTTGTACCATGCAGATACGCAGGTTTAAAAACGTTTGTTCTGGACTTTATCTGCAAATCAGGCACCAGCATCTATCTGTAATGCCAGGAATGTTGACGCCATCTTACCAGCAGTTTGGCAGGTTAAGAGTGATGCTCCCTACTATGTGCTCCCCAAAGCACATATATCCTATGGTACCGAGACTGATGTACAGGAAGGTGACAATTCCCATCCCCAGATACAGAACCAGGGTGAAAGTCTGAGGCCTCTGCATCTTGTTCTCCAGGGGAAGGACCTGCTCACCCGCAAAGACAAAGAGACAATCAGACTGTTAACACAACAAATGGGCCAAAATTATTCAGTGACATTTGAACAACATTAGACGTAACGGTCCAGAGAAAATGTCACTTCCTCTCAGGCTGTAATGTCTTGATTTTAGCTTATGGACATTATAATGAAATGATTAAATTTGTGTTGACATTTCAACAAATGAGTGAGGCTGTCCTGCACTGCATTCAACATGTTACCAAGTGAAATCTTCTCTTCAGCACACTGGGTGATGTTAATTGAATACCAATGAGAAATTGCACCATTTGCCCCACAAAGCAGTGGGTTATTTAAAAGTAAAAGATACCACATTGACTTGTTAAGCAGCACGAAGACGTATGAAAGTAACCTAAGCATCTTTCTAATTTTCTTAATTAAACCCTGAAAAATCAAGCGGATAATATTAGAACTGCCAGCTTCCTGCACATATAAAAAAAATCATGCTTGAAGCTTGAATTCATGTGAAGCCTGAGTTCACTGTGATACATGCTACTGTGTAAATGTTTATGTGAAATATTCCAAGATGTCATCATAGCTTGAACAGCATGACAGGCGGCATTGCTGCTTCACGTAATAGTCAAGGGTATAAACCACCAGTTAATAGGTTAACGTTCACTCTGCTCTGTGGCCTGAGTTTCTAATATATAATGTACATCCAAGCAAATGCACAGATTCTACTGAGCAAAAACACAAACATAAATTACATAACATGACGAAGCCAATTTAGTGTATTGCACCATTTACAACCAATACAAACATTGTGTATTATCTTGGTAAGGACAAGTTGTAATCATAATTGTAGTGTCACTAATATTGTTGTTCTCTGCAGTTCGGCTAACTGCCTCTTGTTAATGCCCTCAACTGTTTGCCAGGACAACCCCTTCCTCAGCAAAGGAAAGCATGACAACTCTACTGACCTAATATGCATATTGAAATACCATCATTATGAGGACAGAAGGGAGATAATGAGAATACATAAAATACCACGTGTAAATAGAAAAACCTCTGATCAGACTGTCACCATTTAGTTAATACATCCGGATACACATTTCATGTTAAAACCAGCTGTTAATCAGGTTCAGCCGTTTAGATGTTAACGTGTTTGACGCTCGTGTTCGTGGTCACCTACCACTCCGATGCCTTCGAACGCAAAGATGGCTGTCCCAAAGAAGAGAGGGTAATCTTTAGCTCTGCCCACTTTAGGTAGGTCGATGGGGTATGTGATGTGCTGGAGGAGAAAAAGAGGAAAAAACATGAACATTAAGTCTTCAGGGCTTTGTTCAGTGCTCATCTCTGACTGGTTGATTCTTTTTCTGAATATCAGAATACACCTGTACCTACAAGTGCTGACAACTGTCTTTGTTGCTATCGGGAAGCTGCTTTATGGATGATAATATTTCTTCAAACACTAAAATGTAGGGATGCGCACAAACTTCAAAATAATGATGGGAACCAGTCCTTGCAAAAAATGATCTCTTATGACTTGCAATCAAGAAGGGTTGATTTGTGTAAAGCATTGCTCTCAAAGAGCTTAGTTGTTCATCATCCCGCAGTTAATCAAATTATTTAGAAATTGAGACAACTGTGGTGTGGTTTCTCTCCTAAGTGGGGTCCCAGAAAAGATGCCTCGTAAAGGAACAACATAGAATGATCAATGAGGTAAAAAAGAAGCCACATCACTGGAGCTGGTTAAGGTCTATTTGGGGCGGCATGATAGCTCAGTGGGTAGAGCAGTCGTCTCCCAACCCAAGGGTTAGCGGTTCGATTCTCAGTC
>JAUMHL010000030.1:26497088-26507604 GCA_032362345.1 Sandelia bainsii
ACACAGGTCTAGCAGCTGTCCAAACAACAATTTCCCCAAGGGGATCAATAAAGTATTCATTATTATTATTATTATTTTCATTGAGCCTACCATGGGTTAATTATGGTGCATGGCTGCAAGAACCCATCACATGGGTTCGATGACAGAATCATTCAAACAGTGAAGAGTGCATCATGTTTTCAGGCTGCTTTGCTGCATCTGGGCCCAAAGGAAAATGAATTCCCAACTTTATCAAGATATCCTACAGGATAATGACAAGCTGGCTGTTTGCCTGCTGAAACTTAGCAGAAGTTGGGTGATGGAGCAGGAAAAAAAGACCCTAAACATCCAGTTTAGAGTCAATGTTGTGCAGATCTAATCTGTAGCTACAGAGAGCACATTTGTTGATGTTACTGTTATCAAAAGAGGTTCAACTAGTTCTACTTTTTCCTCCAGCAATGACAAACAAATGATTTGAGCGTTACTAGATTAACCTTTATACTTTTATTACCAATTAACCAGGGTTCACATACTTTTTTGTCACTGTATTTGTAGCCTTTATGCTCTATTTTTCCAAAACTATTCTTGCTTAGGTGATTCAACCGCCACACAAACAGCTTACAGGCCACATACATCTCTTAGTGCTGAATTTTTATAAAGTTTCTGATGCAAGAAATTGCTTTTACCAAAACAAGGCTGCTACTCAGGGAACACCACTGCTATTTATCTGTAGAGCAGAAGCTGCTTGATGAAATACTCCAGAAAACAGGTAATCTGGAGACTCTGTCACTACCAGTTGTCCTTTAATCCATAACAACCCCCGAAACCAATCAGCTGCGTAGAAACACACAGACTGACTGTTACACCCAGTGAGAAAAGAGAGACTTTAAGGCCAGAAACTTTAATGAAAAAAATATCACAATAGATTACTGCAGTTGTAAAAAGAAAAGATCTCCACAGTAACAGATTACTTTGTACTGAACGTAAGTCAGCAAGTATTATATTGTATTGTACAGTAATTGCTTAGACGTCAGATCCAAAAGGAGCAGTTATTGTTCAGGGAAACAGATTTAGGCAAATATTCTGCACCTGTCAGACTGTGATGAGGTCACCTATACTGATCTGCTGAACAGATAAGCATTAAGTTCACTTTTAATGAATGTTCATATATAGAACTGTATAAATTGAACCTTTAACATGGTGTTAAGTAATTTGATTATTGCCAGATTGCTTAATATTGGGTATTTGCATGACAAAGACACAGATCGGGAAGAGTATGACTGTGCCACTGGTTTTCTACAAATATTCTGTATATATATATTTTGTGTAAGGTCCTAAACCTTACACTGCAAAGTGCCTTGAGATGACTTATGTTGTGATTTGGCGCTATACAAATAAAGTTGAATTGAATTGAACTAGAGCAGCAGAAAGTATTCCCTACATGCACTGATGTATGTAAATTCAGTTTTTATTTAGAGTGACAAAGAAAAAATAAAGCTATTTAAAATGGTGATGTTTGCTCTACCTGTATAACTGCTATAAGCAGCCAGTTTATTAGGAACATGTGTAAAATCAAATGCAATTCATTAAGTTCCAGTTTTTGTTAAAATTGTCAAAAAATTAAATCAATTATACTGGATAAGACAGGAGCTGTCCCTCGTTTTAGAAACATGACTGACACAAACTAAATAGAATCCAGTCCAGTAGAACTCCAGCAGTATCTCAACTGACCACACTGCTACACACATACAACTGAATTAATACATCTACGACACAAACAATGTAAGAACTGTTGACAGTTGATGTTATGAATTGGATCAGATTTTACAAGTGTACCTGAGGAACGGCAGAGTAGAAGTCAGTAAATCATCTCTGACTTACTGAAGGTTAAGTGAAATGGATCAGAAAGAGGGACTAAACAAATCTGGTGTTTACCGTGAGTGAGTAGAAGTAGATGAGGACCAAGCTGGCGGTCATGATCATGTTAGCCACCAGAGAGAGGGGAGCCAGGTACCTCAGGTTGCGAACGAAAACCAGCAGAATGAGGAAAGGCAGGAAGCAGAGCATGTAGAGGCGGGAGTCGAAGCTCGGCACCAGGATCTCGGTCTGGTTGGTGTAGTTCATGACGCAGCTGAAGGTGGTGGTGTTGGCTGCTTCTACCACCTGGTGAAGGCAGAGGAGAAAGTGAAGACACAGAAATGCTTCTATTGAAAATTTGAGCATGAAGACACTGCTAATAATTGTAAAATACTAATATGTGTGAATTATTCTTCACTCAGGAGAAGTGTTTTTATGTAAATCAGAGCTATAACATATCAAGGAGGCTCTGCAGGAAAAGCCTATGTCTAAAAACAATGCTCATCATTTGCTGTCATTCTCACTGCAGATTAGAAAGACTCAAACCAGCTTCTGGTTATTAAATCAATCAATCATAAGGTGCTTTCAGATATGCACTTGAACCCTGAACGAATGTCAACTTTATCTGTGTGAGCTGCATGTGAGAACACAAGTGTGCAGATCAGATGACCCGGAGATTAATAAAATCAAGCCTGACCTGTAAGTTTCTATCTATAAGTTCTACAAAATGTCAAAAACTAATTTCCATTTCAAGTTACCAGTGATGCCCTTACACTTCTTATTTTTTCTGACTGAAAGTTAAACAACTCAAACTATTTACTATTATATGATATATATAGTAGAGCATAATATAAAAAGAAGATAAGCTATATTCAGCAAATGTTTAGGTAGGTTTACTGGAAAGATAACATGCTCATCTGATTATGCAAATGGTCTCAAATTATGTTACTTTACTTATTGTTCATTTAGGAAAACAATTTCCTAAATGACCAGTAAGTAAAGTAACATAATAAATAAACAAGGTGGTGATTAAAGTGGCAAAAGATTGTTTCTCCTCAGTTCTGTGATCTGCCTGGTAAAGGAGACCACCACAGCAGACAGACACCATCATCATCTAGTGGTAAGAAACTGTACTACGCTGTAAATCCTTCTAAAACCATAAGCACGCTGCTACATGTACAACAACTTTGACATGCTGTTTGGGATAATTTTAGTGTGTTGTGTTCAGGTTGATGCTTTTAAATCCTCTCCGCCTGCTGTAATAGAATTCAGGTCATTGTAGAAACTGCCATACAGATAAGCTAAAAGATCTTTATGTGAATGTGACAAGGCCACAAGTTCAATCTGAGTGAGAGCAGACACTGGTTTGTTCCTAATGTCTCCATTTTATTGTGTGATGTAAACACTGTTTATCCTGGTAGCTGGAGCTGTGTGGGTCATTTGTCAGAGAACACAGTAACTTGCATGTTATGTTGACACAGCAAACACTCGCACAAAGTGGTTTGATGAGAAGCTGACAACATGTGAAGGAGAGAAGTTGTGTTATTGTACTTTTACTTGCAGTGTGCATGTGTGAGTGTGTGATCGTGACCTGCTTGACGTTGTCACTAAGGAAGACAAAGTAGACGCAGCAGAAGCCCAGCTGGGTGATGATGAGAAACAAGTTCACCGTCCGCCTGAGAGAGACACAGAGAAAAGAGAGTAAATATTGAGAATGAGGACACCAGTTATATTGTTTAATAAATACTGTACCTATATTTGGTGTCTGTGGAAGGAATAGTTTCACATTTAGAGAAATATGTTTTAATAAGTCAGCTGTACAGTGTAGTTGTATAGTATTTAAATTCTGGACAGACGCAGGGAAACAATTCCCCCATTTCCAGGTTTTTCTGGCATTAACCAGACGAGAGAGTGGTGTCCATCTCATCTAACTCAAGAAAGAAAAGCTCCTAAAATGCTGAACTTTTGCTTTAAATGTGAATATTTTCATGCCATAGTTCTTTGGTTATGCTACTTTCTACAAAACTCACTTTGTAATTTGGTGGTAACTGTTGGGAAAAAGAGTTTTCTTGAAGGAATCTAACCCACTGTTTGTTGATTATTCGTTTCTGTTCTCCTCTCTTCTCTCGCATATGTTGAATGTGTGGTTAATCTCATGTTATACCTAGTGACGAGCAGTCAATAGGACTAAATTTATTGTTTTAATGTACCAGCTGAACACTCATTAGGATCATGATGTCATGTGCAAAATCTTCATTAAACTCCAGGACGCATTATAAATGTCAACTAAACACTTACTGAAGTACAAGAAGTGGTTGAGAAAATGGTTAAACATTTGTCTTACTTTCCCCATTGTGAATGTCTCCTCAGCCACGGAACGTTTTCCATCCCATACTGCACTGCCTCGCCGTACGTCAGAGACTGCCTGTTCATCCTGGACAAGAAACATATCCATGTATTTTCACTGCCACTGTTCCTCTGTTTGGATAAATTATCTCTTATCTCAACCCGGGAAACACTGACGTTTTTCTGCATTTGAACAACTCACTTTGTTGAATATTCATTTATGACTGGAAACCTCCACATATGCTGAATGTGTGGATTGTCTAATTTTACACATTCAGCAGACCTGCTTAATGTCTATTTATTCTCTCAGTGAGGTGCTGTGTCTTAAAAGTTTCTCCACACCAGATACACAGATAAAGAGATTCACACTCATTCACGTCTGCCTAATGCAACCACAAACAGCCTAAAACGAAACTGGAAGTTGAGAATCCTTTGCAGTGAAGTAAGATCAGATAAGTACGAGACTACAAAACAGTGAGTGAAGTAAATTAGGTATAAAAGGTTTCAGTACAGTTTTTAATGAGGTTGGCCAGGGGAAAGCTAACAAAAGTCAAATATTTGTTCCATCTGCAGTACATGTATGTGAGGCTCAGTAAATGCTGTGGCTTCATGCTGCATGTGAACAAGGGAACAAGAGGAAGTGATGATTCTGACTCGGCAGTAATGAAACCTCAGAAACAGGAAGAGCAGCATTTTTATCTCATGAGCATTTCTTCTTGTAATGACATGTGACTTTTTAGTGTAGGAGACATTTCAGACTTCAGCTCATGATAAACTTTTTCATTCATGCTCTTTATCTGCTTAATCCTCTTTAGCGTGGCAGGGTGGGGCTGGAGTTTAATCACACCAGCAGTCCCATAGTAACAGCAGTAAAACATATAATGGATTACAGATGGAGTTTATAGTTGGTCCAGTTACATAATTTGATGGTTTAAAATTGGACTTTAAATGCAGCACTGGAGGCACAGCTGAGGTTTTACAGCACTTAGAGAGAGTACAGAGTTTATTTGGCAGAAACAAGCCACCGGGGACCTGATCTCAGGGGAGTGGAAGTAGTGACAAGACATTATCTTCATGCTGTGTTTTAACAACAAACAACAGCAGGTGCATCTACAAGAAAAGACAAAGTAATGTAAAAGACTCGAGAACAACCTGCCTTTCCACTGTCTACAGCAGTCCTACATTTCCCATAAAGCCCAAAACAACTTCCTCTAGAGAAGAGGAGAGATTTTGATTAAGTCATTAAGAATTTTTACTTTACTGTTTATATGATTTTATACTTATAATGGAATATTGTACTTTTTAATATTTCAGTCATAATGGGAGGCCACCAGTTAACCTGCAGTTAGGTGTGAATGTGAGACTGAGCAGTTTCCCCGTCTCTAAGTCAGCATTATGATACAACAGTGACCTGTCCAGAGTCTCTGACTCACTCTGAAAATTAACTTAAGTAAATACGTTTACTTATTCTTAGGTAATATGAATGTCATAAAACATGAATGCAGGACCTTTACCTGTAATGGAGAAACGTTTGGTTATATTATACTTTTACTCAAGTATAGAATAAAAACATTTTTCCCCATCGTAGCTGGATATCAATCAGTAAGAATCACTGCATCATGATATTATCGTACTTTACAGAATTTAATGCAATAATGTAATGAACGACTTGTCTTGAATTCGCTATCAGCCATTACTGGTTCATAAGTTATTTTACGGTAAATGATAAATGGACTACACTTACAGCGCTCTTCTACCTTAGCAAACAGCCTCCCATTAACCCATTAAAACACCCATCACACACCAGAGACAATAAAACTGTGCAAGCTGCTGGTGTACTCAGGGGTGAGGATGAGTTTAAATTGTGTTTTATATTTAACTTCACTTTACCTGCTGGAAGTAAATGAACGTGAAAGAAATCCAGTGCAACAAATGGCTTTAATGCATTAAGACTTGTAAGATGGTTTTACTTACTTTGCACTGAGGTAGTGAGAACATTTCACCAGCAGCTTCATACAGTGGACGGCAATGACACCCATAACAAACAGACTGATTGGTCCGAGCTGGAGAGAGAGAGACGGAGAGGGGGAAAAGAGAGAGGACATGAGGACATGAGGTGAAACAAACTGTGGAGAATGTCAGTGGAAATCAGGATTATACAGCTTAAGTCTGAAATGTTGCATTCATTTCACTTGTTGTTTAACATCGTTTTTGAGAATCAACATGATGAATTAACCACAAACAAAAAGAAAAAGAGGCACTTCCTGTTATCCAACGTAACCTGATACGACTGTGGGATGACAGTCGTGTTTTATGTCAAAACTGAAGTATATGAAATTCTCTCTTGTAGCAGTTCAGCCTCATTTAAAAGTGAGTGGCATAGAAAACAGTAAACAAAAGTATTTTGTGTGGTTTTTAGAACAGAGTATTATCCTCCCAGTATGTCTCACTACTCTGACTTTCACTTTCAAGACTCAAAAAACTTGTTAGTACCTGCATCGTCACCACGACTGTAATATACTTTCCACAAAAATAGAGCCGTCAAACTTCGCATTGTATGTGGTCTACGTGAAATACAAACTGCAGTACAAGCCTCTCCACGTCATGTCATGAACAACTGGAGCTAATTTCATGTGATGTGGTCTGATGAGATGATAACATCTCTGTGTACTTACTACCAGCCCTGCATTCTTGACAGCCAGAGGCAAACCTAGGAGCCCTGTACCAATGTTCCCCTTCAACAGGTGGATAAGAGTCTGAAAAAAACTGGAAAAAGTAACATCTGCATTAGAACAAAGCCTTTAATTGCTGCAAAGTGCATATTAGATTTTTTGTAAACCTACGAGGTTCCTGCTTGTCCTCCGATTCTCTCATAGTTACGCTGGGGTCTGGATGGTCCAGGAGGAGAGGGACACAGAGCGTCCATTTCTGATGGATTTTGGTCCGAGAATAAAGAACCTGAAGACGAGAAGAAAGAAAGAAAATAAATTTTCTACATGGTGACCTCACAGAGTTAACCAGTTATCCTGAAATGAGCATTTCATTAAAAGCTTGATTTCCAGAGGCTCTGCACAGTTTAATGATCCTGAGACAAGGAGAAAACAAGGTAAAAGTCAGTGATTACATCTCACTGTGGTTGTCCCTGGCTTACAAAGAAAGCAGCCCACAGCAGTGTGATCTCTGCAGAAACACGTCCTCTCACACTGGTAATTTGTGTAAATTGGTGAACATCACAGCGTAGATGTGTTCCACCATTCCACTGCTGCTGCTGTTTATTTCATAACAAGAGAAAGAGAACAAATAACTTGCAGCAAAAATCAACTACAGCCAAATTGAAGTGTGAAGCAGAAACAAGCACTGGCATATTAGTGCTTTGCACGATGATATAACAAACCTGTTATCAAGAAGTTCATTCAACTGACATGCAACAACGTGATCATTCATTCTGAGTCTTGTTTGCGTAAATGTACGACTGTGTTCAACAAAGTGTGCAGTGAGACTGACAAACTGGAAAACCAAAACAGTGAGCTACACTTCTATCCTATAAACACTGATTGTAGATAAACTTTATGACATACTTTACATTTAATTTGTAAAATGGATGCTTTTTACAGACAGTAAAAGATTTTAATGTAGTAAAATATCTCTTCATGCCCTCAAGTAATGTTAGTTTAGCTCAACAAGAGCTTTGTTGACTCAGTCTTATATCTGCTACGCACCAGACTCACAGCACATAATTAAACTACAGATATTAGAAAGAAAGCACAACATTTTTCCCATAAACCAGCCGACTGTAACACACACGTGACAGCAGTTATTTGGTTTGCCTCGTACTGCACAGACGACCAAAAGCCCTGCAGCTACAGGCAGCTACTGCTGCCTGTTTACCAACATGTGTTTAATGATCCGAGTCACGTCACTGCTTTTGCACACAGACTGCAGGATCAGCAGAGTTTACTTTAGTTTCTCGTGACTCTTTTACAAGCACAGAAGAACTGTTTAGAGCCAATTCGCTAACAGTGAAGTGAAACCGAGACCCGTCTTTAAAACTGACTGCCTCAGTTCAACACCTATTTGATGTGACAACAGCCTCGACTCCTTCCTGACTGCTACAGAACACTGAACATTGTCAACTCATATTAAGCTGCATTTTTATCTGCTACAGCACACATGACTTAGTGTGCTCTCCTTTGGGGAAACAAAAATCTAAAATTGCAATCGAAAGCTGACATCCTCTTGTTTTTCATTAATTTGGTAAAATACTGGTTTGGTAGTTGTCCATGTAGACAAACTTGAACCTAGTTTGAGAGAAAAAAAAAACAGTCAAATGTTATATAAGGTCAATGCTGTTTCACAAGCCAGACAGCAGCTGCTACACAACAAAAGAGCCACAGACTCTTATCAACAACACACATCAACTGCTCAGCTCAAGTCTCCCTCTTATCTAACAAACACAAATGCTTGTCCTGCACTTTGCTGCTGCTGTTGAACGAGCCACCAAACAAACATTGATAATGATAAAAAGTGAATTACCATTAAACAGCACGTAAAGATACCTGCAAAAGTTGCTTGGGTCCAGCTAGTGTAGTCCTTAAGATTCAATATCACTAACACACTGTCTGCTTGTGACAACTTTGTTTACTCTGTCACTCCTTCCCTACTGGCTCTTTGCAGGCCTGCCATATGTTGTCAGCCAAACACACTCACCAACACACTCCTCCCGCCCCCAAGCATGTCAGATATTTCCCCTAAAACTTATTTCTGCCTTTTAATAAGTTAACTATTAACTATGTTGAAGACTGCAAAAAAAAGATGAGAACATGGGATTTTAGTTGGACTTATGGGACATTACTGGATCTGATGGATCTACAAAATTGAAGGTGATCTCAGTATAATAGCTTACTTCACTAAATGCCAATAACTTAGCCACAGCAAGCTGAATATTTAATTTGCTGCTGTGACCTCCTTTAAAAGACATGAAACCTGCTTTGGTGATCACTATCTACCCGTCAGTTACAATTACATATAATCCCAAAGCATCTATGCACCTTATTAATACTGTCCAGTATCATTCCCACCTTGTATTTTTAAGATTTTGATCCAATGACTAAGTCAGCAAAAAAAAAAAAAAAAGTGCTTGATTTTAATACCTTCACCTTGGTTGTCTACATCGCTGGATGCCATCATGTTGAGCCGAGCAGCTTTGCGGCTAGGTGTTGTCTCTCCCTGCCGTGCAGATCCTAATGCTGGGAGATCAGGGAGTCCAGCATTGACAGTTTCACACTGAAAAAAAGAGAGAAGGTAATTCAGTGTACGATTCAGCAGCAGCAGGGAAATGATCATGAAATAAACCTACAGTGACAAATCATGTTTTTGACATTGCACCTTTGATTCGGTGATAGGTGTTTTGTATCAACAATTATCATTGAGTGTAGTACTAACAGGAAAGGTTGTATCAACGCAAAAGTAAAACAAACAATCTCACACATGTATTATCAGTCACTGGAGAAACTCAGCTGAGCATATATACATCAAAAATATTAATCCGCTAATTTGAAGTTTTCACTTAGGTGCAAAATATCACAAGTCTATGAAAATGGGTGAAAACTTACTGTCCTTCAAAGGCAAAGATCATCTTGTCAAATTCCATGTAATACATTATAGTCACTTTTGTTGTGAAGGGGTGCAACAATTAGTCAATTAACAGGGAACTTAGAAAAGAACCGTCTGTATTTTAAGAATACAACAGCAAAAATGCAACAATTTCTAGTTCCACGTTCTCAAATTTAATGATTTACAATCACACTGCACTCTGGGAAATTGTTACAGGCATTTAACGCAGCTTTCTCCCACTAACCTTTGGGCTGACAGGCTGCAGTGTTGGATGGCCTTTGTGCACGGCATTAAACATCAGCCCACCTTGTATAAGAGCAGAGTAAGAACTGGAGCTGCAACTAACAATTATTCTCATTATGCACAGACTATTTTCTCAATTAACTGTTAAATTCTCACCATCAGCTATTCTCAGCTACTTCTACCTGATTGTTGTCTAATGCTGCAGCACAGACACTGCAGGACACTGATGGGTTTACATTAGTCTCTTGTGACTCTCATTACACTTTTACAAGCAGAGGAGGAACTGTTAAAGCATATTTGTAGTGCAGGAGGGATGATGAGCTGTTACTTCAAACAGGGTGAGAACTATCTACTGCTGCTTCTTCTGTTCACAAATTTTTAGGAACCTTTGTTTGCATTTCCCATCCATCCATCCATCCATTAACAACCGCTTATCTGGGGTCGGGTCGCGGGGGCAGCAGCCTAAGCAGGGAAGCCC
>JAUMHL010000030.1:26507704-26544796 GCA_032362345.1 Sandelia bainsii
TTCCCCAAACTCCTCCCATGCCCGAGTTTTTGCCTCTGCAACAGCTGAGGCCGCCACACGCCTGGCCCGCCGGTACCCCTCAGCTGCTTCTGGAGTGCTACTGGTCAACCAGACCCGATAGGACTCCTTCTTCAGCTTGACAGCCAGTTTGTATTTCCCAATGTTCATAATGTCTAGTGAGCACACTTTCTTTATCTCCTTCTTCTTCTTCTTTGTGTAGAATGAGAACAACTTGCCTGTATTTAGAGTGACAACACTGACTCCTGCAAAACAAGAGCTTTTAAGTCTATTGTAGATTTACCTCTCCTGGTATTTATTCTGCTTTTGCACTGTAAACTATTGTTTCTTCACTGCTTCACAGTAAAACTAAATGGGGATACTACAAAAAGAAAGTCTACAAGGCCTTTCATGTGTCCAAATAGGGTGAAATGTGATTTATCCTGGCAGCTCCACTTGAGGATAAGCCGCTGTTCCGCAGTGGTTCAGTGACCATGAAGAAAAGAAGAGTGACTTCTACAACAACAGTGAAGTAACTGCGTCAGGCCAAAGTGTCCAAATTATGAGCTACTCAGCAATTTTCCCAACGTGCTGTGACGCGAGAAGACTAAAGCAAGCACCAAGGAAATGAAAAACACAATAGTGTGCAATTTCACTCCTGCACTCAACACAACAGCACTGACACTAAAGTTTCCAGAAGGATGTACACTTTTTGAACAACACCACTATCACTGATTTATAATAAGAGATTTGAACAAACAAATAAATGAAGAAACAATCATCTACGGGACACGAGGGGTCACAGGATGATTTGATGAGAATAAAAATAATATGAATCATATCCTATGACCGTCATAGTCACCACATCTCAACCTAATCGAACACCTATGGGAGATTTTGGCGTGAGACAGGATTCTCCGCCACCTTCATCAAAACACCAAGTGAGTGACCATTTTTGAGAGGAATGCTCCATCGCTCCAGGAGAGTCCAGAGACTTGTGGCATCAATGCCAAAATGTACTGACGCTGTTTTAGTAGCACATGGTGGCTCAACATGCTAAAATGTACATTTTTATTGAATTTGGCAACTTCACTATTACATTATATAAATATATTATATTGTGTGTATATATATACACACACACATACATACATACATATGTATATGTGTATATGTATGTATTATAGATAATTCATGGTTTGCTGCTGAAAAATATACGCTTTTAAATTATACATCTTTTCTATGCTTTCTTGATTGCTAGTTGGTGCTGCAACGGATTACATATTTTCATTCATCATGCAGATAATTTATGGGCAATTGACAACTGATCATTTTGTGCACACCAGAAAATATTGCAGAAAATCAGCAAAATCCTCACATGTGAGAGAAAATGTTTGGCAATTTCGAAGATGAAGAAGTATTTTTCTGTAAGCAGACTGGTTAATGAACTGCTTGTTTCAGCTCTATATCTTATATACCATAACTAAACCCAAATACATTAAGTTAAAAAGGATGTGCCTACTTTGTAGTGTAACCTCAACCACCACAACAAGAGTTTCAATTCTGTAATGGAAAAGAGAAATCAGGTAATTTGAGCTCAAGCACTGGAAAATATATATAATTTTTAAATTGTGATCTGTAAATTTAAAGGTCTGGATGTCCATCATTAAACTGACATTTGCTGTGACGTCCAGTGTTTAATGATGACAAGCTAACACTCGCAACAGTCAGTGTTTAAGCAGGGTGCGGCCAAATAAATCCACTGTTTACCAGTCTTCATTTGTTTTTGCTTTTTTTTTTTTTCTAACGACCACTGTTGTTCTTCAATCACAGCACACAAACACACGCCGCGCACAGCGACCAGTTAAATCCACTAATCCCATCATTTTTTAACTAATCTTTGGCCAGGAGACGGTGCTAATGCAGACGGCATCACTGATTACATCTGGGCCAGGAAACCCCACCATCAAATGAGCTTATGGTTAATTGTGCAGTGCTCAGAAATCGTTTAAATAAGGCTGAGCACAAACGGTTTAGTTGGGATTTGCCTCCGAGAAACACACACACACACACAAACGGGATTGAATAGTAAGAAAGGCGGACGTTAACTAGCTAACATGGGAACTGCTAGCGTCACGCTAACAAGAAGCTGTACATTAGCTGAACCTGCGTGGACAGAGAGTAATGTTGACGTTAGTTCATCTATCGATGAAGACATTAAAGCTGTTCTAGCTTACATAAATGTCATAAAAGCAGGTTAGCCAGCACTGGTTAGCTAACGTTATATACGTCCCGACGCTATCTCTGTGTCCGTAAACACTCAACTCCTCACCAACCTTCCTCGGAGAAACCTTGTCTTCTGCCTGCGTTGCCTGTTGGCTTTACCAACAGCTAACCTCACCGCAGACCTCTTATTTTCATATTCCAGTCATATCTGCTGGCTGGACATAGCTCGGCAGCGACACTGCACCGATTGAAACCACAGCGGGGACTCAGCAGCTCGGCTTTCAGAGAGACGGCAGTGTGGTCACATGACCCGGCAGAGGACGTCGTGTCGTCATATCTGACGCACTGTTGTCATAGAGACGGACTGTAACTGACAGAATTAGCTAGCATAAACCGTTAGCATGTTCATAACGCCGTCACTTCTAGGCTAAAACTGAAACATTTCATCTATACTACTGGGAGTACTCGATTAATCTTGTGATTAATGTGATCTTAAATGTACTTTTAGAGAATACAGCGTCAGTAAAGTGACAAAAAACACTGTGCTTTCTCTTTGAACAATGATTTATCAGTTTATTTCAGCGTCGTGCCAGCTAGCTTTACCTTCTCAATGTAGCATGATAGCAGCAGCAGTCACTAATCACAAGATTTCAAAAACCTTTAATGAGTCTCTAGTTATATAAAATAACAAGGCATTGATTCACAAAAACTAAGCCACTTGAGACTAAAAGGATACAGTGTATATATAATGTATAAATATTAAAATTAGACTTCGTCTTGTATTTCTGTTGATGAGAAGTGTTTTGTTTCAGTTTCTACGATCAAGTCTGTTTGTGAGAAATCTCGGCGTCGCGCCTGACGGGGCTTTTATTTTGTAAAAAAGTTGCACATTGGAAGCGCTTGGTTTGAACTCCGGTGCAGCCAGATTACACTATGGGAACGTTTCGAGGTAATTTATCCTCGCTCTCTCTCGGGTAGCTTTCACAAATGACTTAGTAAAAGAAAAAAGAATAACAAATATATTTTAAAGTTCAACAGTGAACAGAGAAAAATCCAGTCAGCTGGACCCAGCTTTCAAAGCTTGTTGCGCGTAAAGTTAGCCAACATGCCCCCAAAATGCCCCCCGGAAGTTAGGTTTACATTTATAATAAAGGCAACTTATTCACGTCTTGTATGAGTTATATTTATTACACATTAATACATATGTATATTCGAACATACAGATGTATATATCTGATACATATCTCTGAATCTTTTCAAAAATATTGCAGATGTTCACCGGAAATCCTTTTGCTGCGTGTATTACCGTTAGCTTGACAGTCGGCAGCTAACCGGGTGGTGAACATTTCTTTTCGGATTGTTTGCAGCACTTCTGAAACGGTCAGAGGCCAAACTCCACAGTTTGTCTGACAGCAGGTTGCGACACATCACTTCAACCATGACTGTGAGTTTTCGAGACAGATATTTTATTTGTTGTTAAGTTTTAGCTTGCCGTAATGCTAATTAAGTTAGCATGTAAGCTAACGTTGGTTTCAAACTTGTCTTAAGTTTGCTCATGTATAGATTAATAATCACTTATCACACTGAAACCACGGGTGTTTACTGACCTGATAGAGTAACAGCTCAGTTTTAGGAACAGTAAGTCACAAAACCAAACACAAACATGCAGCTAACGCTAGTTAAGTGCTGAGACACGTTTAATGTTACAGTACTGTTGGTGTTTGATATGTGGCAGCGGGTTGTTTTATAGCTTAATCAATCAATTATTTGATTATCAATAAATGATTAGTTTCGGTCATTTTTCAAGCTAAATGTTTGCAGATTTCAGCTTCTCAAAAGGGACAGTTTGTTGTCATTTAACATTGTAAACTGGATATTTTTGTGCTATTGTTCTGCTTAGGAAAAGGTTTTGACAGCTTCCGGATGTCTCATAAATAGTTAATTGAAACATATCACAACAGATTAACCAGTAAGGGAATTCATCATCACCTGCAGTCTACATAGTTACTCAAATGAACTAATCCGACGTCACAGAAAGTGACCCTTACAGTAACTGGTCATCGATATTCTGCAGTTTATGTTCTGATGAAATGAACATAGTGACAAATATATAATATGGAAACATTACCCTCACTATAGTGAGATAACAGCAAACAATTTAATGTGTCTCCAACAGAAGCATGAGTTTGAGGTGGCGATGACATGTGAGGGATGCTCGGGTGCTGTTACCAGAGTCCTCAACAAACTGGGAGGTGAGACTGAGACCTGACTTCATTTTCCAGTCAAACTACATCATCAGAAACAGTGAAAATTCCTCCAAGTAATTGACTTCTCTCTGCATGCTCGCATAGATCAATACACAACAGCCATGTTGGCTAGTTTATCCTGTGATTACGTAGCTAAATCTGCATGTCTGCATTTTATGATTTATGAAGCTATGATGTTCATCCTCTTCAGGTCTCAACCTCATAACATCAGCCTTTAACACCTGTAGTAAAATAATACTTCATTCACATATTATTAGATTAATTACTCCTTTAAAAATTTGATTCTGCGATTACATGTAAGAAGAGTCACCATGTGAGTTTGTAATCTTAAAATAGCTTCATCAGTTTGTCCTACACTCAGGTTTAGTGTCCTGTTGTGGTCAAAATTCTGGTTTAGAGACTTTTGCATTCTGACTAGAATAAATATCTGTAGGAAACAAACAAAATGATTAAAATTATTGCATTAAATTTAAAGGTAATATTGGTGATGACCTAAGAAGCCCAAATTATCAGTAGTCTAATACTAATTTCAACAGGTACATACTGTATTTAATGAATTGTGTGCAGTCCTCCCACCCAAACTTGTGGTTGGATCAACCAATAGCAGAACACCGTGTCCCTCCTACTCCTGTTAGCATTAGTTTATTGTTAACCTCAATACGTAATATTAAATATTAATTTAATTTTATAGCACAATGTTAAAAGAGAGACTCTATTTTGTGAAATCAGACAAAGCTCAGTTTTAAAGTACAGTAAGACGCTCGCATCATGTCAGCCTCGTGACTTCTTGGCTCTGAATGTTGGGTTATTCAACATGTCACCTGATGCAGCAGCCCTTTTATTTTGCCAAGTTTTTAAAATGTCAAGTCTGCTTTTCTATGTCATATCAGTCCCACAGAATGGGCTGTGATACAATACAAGAAAGATGTTGTGGTGAAATGCTTCGTCTTCCACCAGATCTTCTTACACTGTATAATGTCATTCATTCATGATGATAAATTGATTAAAAAATATATGTTTACTCTGTTGGAGAACTGGAGCCACATATAACACAACACATATTAGCGTAAGTAGGATTCACCTTTACAGTGCTTTAAGGTGAGTCCTTATACAGTCCATTGCATTGCAAGTGCAATCATGCAAAACTCTGCAAAGTATCTTTAATGCTGTTGCTTCCTGGAATTCAAAAACCTGCCTCTTCATTTTCTCTGTTCACAGATGTGAAGTTTGAAATCGACCTGCCTAAGAAACTGGTTTGGATCGAGTCCGACAAAGATGTGGACGTACTCATGGAGACGCTGAAGAAATGTGGAAAGGAAGTGAAGTACAACGGCACAAAATGAAGGAATGTGCTTCACGTAGAACAGGTGACATGATGGTGATACAGAGTTTAACTCTTTTACTGCCAGTTAAACTCTTAATAGATTTATTTTCTCACAGTTCATGATCCCCGTAAACAAATCTGACTGATCAAGGAGGATTATTGTAGTTGTTTAGAAATTAGTGTTGTCCCTCTGTGCAACACTAAGGTTAATTTAAGTTCCCTATGGACATATTAGTATTAATTAGTATGTGTCTAATCACTACATCCAGTATCAGTTGTCCTGTCTTGTATTTATAAATGTAATGATATGTGTTGTCTTAATTTCCATTATATATCTGTGTCTTTTCAACAGTACAGTTGGTGCAAAATGAACTTTAATATTGGAATTTAACTCTTCACTTGTCCGGGAGAGTCTGATGGACCCCCTCCCTCTACAAGATGCCAGCCCCACACCTCATGTCCATCATAATCTATTGCAGATGCAGATCTTCTTTCAGTATTGTTTGTGATTTTTAAGGCCAGTGTGAAGGACAACAAGCCCTGAAATTATGATGTAAGCACTTAAGATGAGAGATGATTAAGTTGCGTTGTTGTTCCTCCTCCAACATGGGGGTCTGCTCTGCCCCCAGCTAACATTCTCTGACCTGCCTCCATCCAGCATATTTATCCACATCCCTGTATTTTAAGATTAAGCTTTTTAGAAATCACAGCCACCTCTCGGCTTGTCGTCGTTCAGTATTTCCTAAAGCGGCAGTAAAGCTTTTGTAAACAGTCACCTTAAAACTGAAAAACAAGATTCAGATCTCATCTGACCTACCTGAAGTACATTCCCTGGACTCTAAAATATACTGCAGATGCTTGATTATACTGTATACAACACCATTATTAATTAAATTATGTTTAATCAAACTTACTAAACCAAAACTGTGTTATTAAAGTCTTTCTAAGACTTCACTGTTAGTAATTGTTGTTTCTTTGGGAAAAGGCGACTGTCATGGTATGTTGTGTGTGCACAAAATAAAGTCAGTTATGCTTCAGTGTAACTCAGTTTACTGTTTTATTTCTTTGTGTAGATATTAACAAAAAGAAGTAAAAGTGAAATATATTTTAGGAGGAGTAGTCACCCACACGACATTACTTAAAGCAAATGCTGCAGTCACGTTGGCAGAGTCTCAGATAATCTGATCTGTCCTGTTACAAAATGAAAGGGAAACACTATTTGTACCATGTGTACTGTATCATGTTGAGATATACGATTAGTCACAGTCACTGCTTTCTCTGCAAAATATGCGAATGTGTAATGTGTGAAACATCTAAGTTTGCTGAGTTGAGATCGTGCAATGCTACGAGAGTGTGCCTGCATTCAAAGAAACATGAACCATTTATATAAATTGTGTTGCAAAATGGGATTTGAAGGATGGTAACTGTAGTAGGAACACAAAAATGACTTCTCTGATCATGGATGAGAGGTATCACAATACTGTCATCTTGCAAGCATGTAGATCCTACTCATTTTACAACACGACTTGCACATGTCTGTGTATGGGTGGTGCATAGAAAACTAAATGCTAATGCTAAAACCACATGCTTTCACTGTAGCACAAACTTCCAAACATGATGCTGAACAGCAGTAAGAACACATACAACACTACTGGTTATACTTTACTGAACAAGGCTAAGTGCCTTTGAGCAACCACTAAAATTCTATAACAATGTGTGAAAATGTTCTGATTGCATAATAGGTTAATGTTTAACCACCAGGAGGTGCTGTGAGATCAAGATGTGTCCACTTCTTTTAGCTCCTTCTGCTTCTTCACTTCCTGAAGAGCTCCAGAACAGCGTGTGGGGCACAATTAAATATTTACTAGTGCAGTTTTCTTTTATTGACTCCTCTACTTTTGTCCAAGTTTGGCAAGTTGTGATGATTCTCGAGATGAAACATGGCCGTGGTCGACATCTACACGACATTCATGATTTGTGTCAGGAGAAATGAAAGCACACATTTAAATATTCACACCAAAGAAGAGGACATTCCTACATGACTTTAATGTGACTCTATAGTTGTTGACATTCCTGAGTCCGGAAAGACTATCTGTGGCCCCTCCTGCCCCACAGAGCCACAGTTCAAATATGTTGTCATTTCCATACATGTACATGACTAAATGTTGTTTCTAATGGGCCTCAGCACAACATAGAACAGACACAAACCTGTGCCAAATAATGAAAAGGTGCAAAAAACAAATCAGCGCGTGATCTCCCCCTCTAGAAAGCTTGATATACTTTGGTACCTTCGGGCAGATGGTAAGAGGGCGGGTGGTGTGTGGTGGGAGGGGGTCTTTCTTGATGTTGCAGGCCATGCAGATACACTGTGGTTCATGCATTAGTTGTGTGGAATGGGAGAAGTATCTGTATTCCTCTTCACTGCAGGCATTGTTTGTTTGACGGTCTTTGCAGTTTCCATAACAGTGATGCAAGTGCAGCGTGCTCCCAATGGTGCCTCTGTGTAATGTGGACTTTGGGAAGAGGAACCTAATTTCTTCAGCCGATGCCTTAAGTAAACTTTGAGGTGTCACATCATGATCACTATCTGATCTCCAGATAGTGATCAGAGATGGTGATTCTCTTAGATTTGGACTCAGCTCTTCAGGGTTGACTAAACTGTCAGTCTCAGCAGAACACTATGTTAGCAAGCACAGGTTTGTTAGCATATTGTTAGCAAGTGTGCAAATATCATGAGATGTTTAGCATGTAGCATTCTAAATGTGCTGTAGTATCTTACACTATATACTGTATTTTTATAGTGCAGTGAAAACTGCACTGTCCCTTTAAAGGTCATACATGCCAGTGTTACCTACCTCAGTGTTTAGAAATAGTCAATTGCTTAAAATATTTGTATTTGATAGTTTGCGCTTTTTGTTCACTGTCTTGTTTTGCACTGTCTCAGTGTTAAATTCAGCACCATGCATTGCTCCAGAGAAACTACATTTCATCCTGACTGAGCACTTATACACTATATATATATATATCTTGAGTCTGAGACTTGAGAGCTTTTAAAAAGGCTTGTAAGTGGACCTTGAATTAGGAATTCTTTTGACAAACCAGTATTTTTGATGTAAAGAATGAAAAACTATCAGCAATAGTGATGAAAGAACTATCAGGCTGAATATATGAAATATAGAGCCTACAAAATAAAAGCATTAAAATGCGACAGTATTTTTTAGCTTTTCAGATAAAGTGTTGAATGTTTCATTTTTAATAAGAGCACTTACTGTTGTGACTGTTGAAAAAGGAAATCAAACAAAACTTCCATACAGCAGAACCTTAAGGTGGCATCATGAGGATAATGGATGCTTACCCAGCCAGGCTGGAAATGTGGTGCAAGAAGCCCTCACTGCCCCCCTGCATGAACAGAGACTCATTGTGTACAGCACAAACTCCATAGATAACAGGGTGGTCAGCACAGTCGCTGGATTCCTCATATTACACTCCCACAAACAAAAACACTTCTTCTCTTCTGAGTCTGATGGTTCTCGCTTTGCAGAAGAAGCTGCAGTCATCTGAGTCAGTAGAGCTCAGTACTGCAGGAGATTTTTAGTTTAAATGCCTTAAATCGATATAAAGAAATGTGGGTAATAAAGTGTTCCATCAGCATCCAGTCAAAAAACAAAAGCAAGGCACATAATCACACAAACAAGCTGAAAACAGTTCAGCTGAATGAATGAAGAGGCGGAACAAACGCTATCTTGCAACTACTATATTTGACTTGTGTCACAGTGGCTGCTCCAGTTCATTTTCTTCTCATGTCCCTGTCAGCCACAGTCTCACTCCCTCTGTTATAGTTTCTTGCCCTGTCCACCAGATGTCCTCAGACTTCTGCCTCTGTCCTGGTCTAGACTCCTTCACCCACATCCAGTGCACACCTGTCCTCTGCGCTGCTACACACCTGTTCCTCATTTCCCTCATTCGCTCACAGACCTGCTGTCTTCCTGTCCTTGTTGGTTTTGTACGGACTCGTGTTCTTGCCAAGCTGCTTGTTACTGGTTTTTGTATCAGCTCCTGTGTTTTTCCATCAGTTTTCCACAAGCCTGTGCTGCACACATGATAAAATCTGAGTCTAGCAATTTTTATTGTACATAGTTGCACCAACAATGCACCACAACAGGCATAAAGTTTGGCCTGAAAGTGGTGCCACACTTTATTAAAGTCATACGGCTTTATCCTGTGGTGGAAGGACCTTAACGCACTGCTACTTTTGCCTCCAACTCTACAGTAACACGTGGCCTGGACAACGTTGAGACATGTTAAAAACAACAACACAAAGCCATGTGGTATTTGTTTGTTGTTGCAAATACCTCCTCCTCCACTTTGTTTTGGCATTGCCAGTTTTGATTTGCATTCCAAAATGTAAAGAATAACAAAATTCAGAACAAGGGGGCGAGATCACAGCTCAGACAGGGACGTGATCACCTTGCAAAGACGTACACAAAAATATTAAAATACTCAGGAAGGAGACAGATGAAAAGGTGATAAAAATAAAAGAAGGCAGATACTATAAACATGCATGTACTGTATGTGATTTTATCTGATCACATACATCTGAGGCTGTGGTGGAATTTTCTTTTTTTGCAACAACAAAGATGTGATTGTAACAAGCCTGTAACGGCCACAAGAAAAGATGAATTACACTTATGAGTGTTGAGCAGAGCCTGTAACGTCAGATTCTACTCTGAACACAACAAAAGCAACACTGAGCCTGCTGAAAAGTGTTAAATGTGATTCTCTTTTCTTGAAAGTCCAGCTAAATATTGTGACATTTTAGCAGCACGTTGGCATTTACAGGACTCGCTGTCCTCAGGCTGGAGCCACTCTCCCATTACGGCTGAGTTTCTGCTGAAATAGATTCAAAGCCAAGATAAAGTAGTTATTTAGATTTTTGCTTTACTTTTAATTAAGTAACATAACGAACAGATGACTTTTACTTGAAACTGAGTATTTCTACACTGTGATGAAGCTACTTTTGCTTAAGTAAAATGTCTTCTAGCACTGCCTACGAGGGTCTGTGTAGCTAATCCTGAACTGAGGAAAAGAGCTTAAAAAAACTTAATACAAGTCAAATACCTAACAGCGTAGCATAAACTGTGCAAATCACTTAATATGAACTCAGCGTCCCTTAAATCTCAAAGTTTAATGTCTGAGTTTTCTCTTAATTGTTCAACACATTTACCTCACCTACACCTCGAATTAAGTTATTAAAATCTTTATCATTACTGAAGAGCATAGAGGATTTACTTGGTTTTGGGTATTTTATTCCTTAATTCTTCAATTTATGTGCCATTAAAGTAACACTAAATGAAAACAGGATTTTAAGATAGAATAATTAAGGTTTTTTTTTCTCTGCAAATGTGAAGTGAAACTGCTGCTGCCGACTCATCAGCTCCTCCAAAAGTGCTTTACGTCTGGCAACAAGTAAATGTGTTACGAAGCAGGAATAAAGACCAGTCCTCCATCCATCCACAACTTTTTACTGCTCTGCCTCGAGTGCAACCTCTGATTTGTCCAGACAGTGTGTGTGTGTGTGTGTGTGTAGTGTCAAGCTTAAAGCCAGACGCAGTGAAAAAAAACCCCATGCTGTGTGAGAGTGTATGTGTGTCTGATGTCAGTACACTGTGTCCAAACTGCAGTTCGTACACGTCACCAGACTGTCTGCAGCCGCTGACGTCTGCCGCTTTGAGTCCAGAGTTTTATCTTCTGTTTCAACCCAAACACAACATGTCTGATAGCATCAGCTTCATTAAAACTGTACAATGTTGAAACTGAAATATTCAAACATGAGACTCAGTATTTTTTATGTCTTCATCATTCTGTTCAGCAGCATCGTCTGATACGGAACCTTTTATAAAGACTTTATAAGCTGCGATTAATGGCTTTATTAATGGTTAACTACCATGTGCTAATGTTTAATATATCTGTCTTCAATAAAAGCTTAGAACTGATCTATAAAGCATTCATGGATTATGTATAGAAGCAACATAAGCTACATTTATGAACTTGGTGTAAATGACATAAAAAGTGAACAACTGTCCCACCAGGGGAAGGGCTAACGTCCCAAGTCCCAGGTATGTGCAGGAGTGCGGTGCTCTGGGGGCTCGAGCCCCTGCTCCTTCACCTAATTAATGAAAGGGGCCCTTCTGGAAATGAATTAACCCTCCGGGGCCATTTTTCTCTTTGTGTACAAACATTTGTATAAATTCAATTCTGTAGGACTTTTCACCACAGCGTTGTCTGTTTGAATAGGTTTGATTTGGCAGTGATGTCACGTTGCATTACTAAGGTTATAAGGACACCGAAAAATGAATTCATTTTTAAGCATATCTGAGCAAAAAATAATGGTCAAATCAAATTTGTATGATAAACTTTACTCTTTGCAGCAATAACTGCCTGACATATCGGTGGCATTCTACTGATCAGTTTTTGCAGATATTCAGGTCTGATTTTCTTACTAGGCTGCATACACAACTATCTATACCTGTGAAATATCTAGTAAATAATATTGCTGTTATCTTATTGACTCCTGTGGCCAATAAAGTCAAACCACATAGCAAAAACATCCTGCTGATGTTTTATGACCTCACATCTGTCCTTCAGAAAAGTTTCCACCCACTGTGGCTGACTTTCTCATACCTTCTGTGGGCGACAGCGTGTCCTGTACAAATCTTTACAAACCTGGACTGAAATCCCCGCAGTCAGGCAGTGAGCTCATCTGCTGTCCCCTGTGTTGGTGTAATTACAGCCTGTAACCCTCCATCAGGGTTTTGTATCCATGTGGCGGCTCAGTGTAACTGCTTTGAGAAACGACTAAATCACAGACTTCCTTCGAACACACCAACAGTTCTGTGTCACGTTTCAAGCATTGAGCTGTTCGGCTGATCCTAGAGAACAAAGACCATCAGGGAACCTTAGATTCTACATCAGCCACAACCAACCAATAAATACCTACATTTATCCTTTTTTTTTTTATTAACGTAACGTAACATTTCTTTTTTTATATTTATGCAGAAAAAAAATCAGTCACACTCCCTCAGGCCACCCCTGTCAGGTTCCTCATATTGTGCCATTTACTGAGCCACTGCTAGCGGGATGGGACACTTCCCAAACACCTGTGATCAACTCACTGCAACCAGCCACTGGGTTGTACCAAGTGAGCTCCTTTCACCAAAGCAAACACTTCCCTTCACCCACACGCACACAGAAACCTGGTACCTGGTATTAAGACGCTGCTTGGGCGATCGGATCACAGGTGGACAGCTGTCACCGTTTACACTTGTATACATACAGTACACGTGTCTCCAAGCTGTCCAGCAGACCATTTGTGTCCACATTTAATTACTGCTGCAGCATTTCCACTGTAAGGTCAAAGGCAACATGCACAGTTATGTGTATTAATCTGCTTCTCAGATTTTCCTGGCTCATGAACGGCCCAGTTACAATACCAGATTCCTCCGCCCAAATGGAAATGAGGTGTTTTGTTTATCTGGCACATCAGTGTTTGTGTCCATGCTTCCTTCTTTCTTTTGTTCCTTTTTGGTTTGCATTGGTTAGAACAGGTCTGATTGAAATATGCAAAAAATAACTGGTTGCAAATCATAAAGTGTTTTTTAAACCAACAATAACTTTATTTGAAACCTACAACATTTGTCCTAATTTAGGTTCATGCTTGTGGTTGCTGTTTTAAATTGACCTATGAAAACGTTGCACAGTCAACATGTCATTTACACCTTAAAATGCAGTCGTATGAGTAGGAAAACCCATCATTTATTTTTCTTTATACTGCTGCTGTGTGTCGACTGGTGGCAGCAGCAGCAGTAGGGGGTGGGGGGGCTGAGTTTGACTGAAGGCAAAACATCTATCAGAGTGAAAAGGCTCCCTGTCCCTCTGCGTACAGCAGTAATCATAGTAAACATACAATACTCTGCTGCCTTCACCTGCCCCCTCCCTGCTCATGCCTCACGCTCCCATTTAGACTGTGACGGCTGAAGCCTACACAGGTGAGTCTGGAGAAAAAAAACATGAGGGAAAAGTTATTTAAAGTCAAAGAAACAACAAATATTAAAATACAAATGTAATTAAACTCCAAAAGGGCACCGACAGTCAATTATTAGCAGTGTGTTCATTAGGGGGGAATGAGGAATGGTGGAAAGAGCTGGAGACTGCTGCAGTTCAGGAGTAGGTGAGTTTGGAATGACAAAGGCTGTTATACCTGCAGAGATGGAAAACAGGATGTTTTATTATATTCTTTATTTTTTAGACATATATATATATAGCAACTTCAGTTCCAGGGTCTTGGTATTGTTATTATGCTGCAGTCCTGCAATGCAGCATATAAAAAAATTCCCCATATCCAGAACTGACTGTGTTTATACATCATTCTAAGGTAGTGATAACCTTGTAGTCACAGCAGATAAATGGCCTAAATTAGCTTTTTATGTATTTGTAGCTGTTCAGTACCAGTTCAGTACCAGCTATTCCCATTCCCACATCTACCACATAACTGAACACAGCATTACTCTTATTTATTGGGAATCACTGTTGATTAATCATTTCTAAGAGAAGAGACACAAAGTGCATCAACAAAGACAATATTTCTAAGCTCATAAAACATGTCTTTACTGAACATACACATTAAACATATGGTGATGGTGGAAAAAGTAAGTGAAACAGTGTTTTAATAACTCCTTGAAAACTTTGGCATCAGTAACCCCAACAAGTTCTTCCTATAGCTGTGGAATAGACCTGCACCACATTGAACCATTTGAACCATTCTTCCTCACAGCACTGCTTCAGCTCGGACATATTCTCAGGAAGCCTGGTCTGAACATCTCTCTTCATGTCATTCCACAACATCTCTGTTGGATTGGGTTCTGGGCCAGTCCAAAAGGCGTCTCTGAACGTTTAGAGTCATTGTCCTGCTCCATCATCCAGCTTCTGCTGAACTTTAGCCGGTGGACAGCCGCCCTGACATTATCCTGTTGGATACCTTAATAAACTTTGGGATTCATTTTCCCCTCCACGAGGACAAGCTGTCCAGGTCCAGAGGCAGCAAAGCAGCCCCAGATCATGAGGTTCCCCCCACCGTACTTCACTTTTGGGATGATGTTTTTTATGTTTGTATGCGGTTCTCCTTTTACGCCATTGCAATGCACATGCAGTCTTCCAAAGACTAGTAAAAAGATTTGTGGATTGATAAAACTGAAGCTGAATTGTTTTCAGCAGTATGCATCATTATAATCATAGGTATGGCCCAGTCCCTCAAGTATTTACTTAAGGTCAAAGCAAAGGGAAATGAACCATAATACACTGCATCAATCCAATATAAATATGTGAAAATATGTTGAACCCACCACATAAAACACAAAGTGCAGCAGTCATTATCACAGCAGAAAACAATGAGTATATCCAGCCTTCAGTGGTTGGAAACATCCTCACCATCACCAGCCGCCAACTGTTGTATTAAATCATGATCATCTGACTCATCATGAGTGTTGAACAGTTTTAAGTCATGGGAGGTATTCCTAGAATTCACATATGCCATCAGCCCATCGCCACTGTTGTCTATGGGGGTCTAAATACACATTTACAGGACTGTGCAGACGTAGATATGTAGGGTCAGTGATTTCTAGTGTCTGGGCCACCATATCTGAGAAGAGACAGAATATGTCTTCGTTCCCAAAACCTGAACACATCAGCATTTCCCTTTTCTCTTTCTTTTCTTTCTGAGTGTGTGACGTGGCACAGACAAGTCTGTGTGACTGCTACGGCTTCCACAGTATTTAATGATCCTGTTCCTTACTCCTAAATTGTCTGTGAGCACATAAGTGACCTTACAGTGATATTGTAGTTTTCTTTCTTCCAGATCTCTGTTTCAAAGTGCAGATGGATAATTTAGCAGCAATTTAAAAACACACAGTGTAATTGCAACTCTCCACTTCATCATCTCTGTAAGACAAGTTAAGTCAAATACAGAGAGACAACTGCCACGTTTGCAGAGAGAGAAACAGAGAGGGAGGGTGGGTGAGGGAAAAAGAGAGAAAGGGTGTGAGAAAATAAAAAGAAGAGAGAGAGAAAAAGTAGACAAACTGAGCAAAAGAGGGAGGCAGGGAGAAAAGAGAAGGATAAGTGATGTGGGAGGAGGTATAATCATGGCTCCTCCTGCCTTTTCTTCTCCTCCTTCTCTTTCTCTTTGGACTGTGGCTTCCAGGCAGAATGGAAAACGCCACGTTGCATCGCAGCTTTTTTCCCCCTCCTCATTCCCTCCTTCCCATCCAGCTGTTCCTCACATCAGCTTTGGTAGATGTAGACAGGAGCAATCCACCAACCCATAGAAGGACGAATCCTGAAGAACAAATTAGTTCTTCGCTGAAAATAGATAAAGTTGGAGTTTGATTGGTTCTGTCTGTCAGTAAATGGCAGGTGTTTAAATCATGGTGAGGTAAATGTCTTACAGGCTGAAACTCTCCAGAGGATTGAATGTTTTCACTGAGTTAAACCCCAACAGGAACTCAGACTGATGCTTCAGAGCTGGAACATGTTCATGAGTAATGTGATGAAAATGCAAAGCTTTATTCATCATCCTTGGGGAATATACGTAAAGTACAAAATGTACAGATGAGAAGTATGCTGTACATACTACATACTATAATACTGAGTAATACAGAAGATAAACCACAAGCTGTAGTCATCCTATGGCAAAAACCATATGTAAGCTTCCAGTAAGCTTTATTTAATACATTTTTCATTTTACACTTTCTAATAACCTGATGTGGATAGGTTTTCAATAGCACCGCAAGAGCTCAATTTCCACATAAAACTGTTCATGTTAGCACGTTAGCAAGCTCACTAGCTAACTAGCTATTGAGGGGTGATGCACTGTCAGTTGATGTAAACTGCTGAGCCATCCCACGCTAGGATGTAAATTAGCTAGGTAGCAAGCTAGCACAATGGAATCACTTTTAATAAAACCACATAGTTTTAATAAAACCATCGAATTAGTTAGTAACTGACACTAACTAGCTAGCTACCTAGCTTGCTACAGTGAACTAGCTAGCGGCGATTGCTAACTAAATTACAGTTTTGTACGTGTTTTGTGATTTGCAGCGAGTTTCCTTTTCATACGTGCTTTCATGTTTGTCTGTGCTTTGTCTCTAGGGTATTTCAGAGTAGTAGAATTTCAGTCTGTCTCCGCAGGGCACAGGAAATAATATGCCTATAAGCATAAATACAGGTTTACCATTTGTTTAAAGAGTTTAAGTTTAAAGTTTAAAAGTTTAAAAATGACTAAGGTTGCATGCTAACTTCTCTTAGATCCTATTATGTGTTAGCATCAAGCTAACAGACTAGTCAGTGGTAAATCGTCATGTTTCTCGTAGTTTTGTTGACAAAGTCAGGACTGTATTTTGTAGTATATTGCTGAAATCTCTGTTTTAACTTGAAATGGAGGCAACAAATAAAAAACCTGAACTAGAATCCCCTTTTCTTTTACTTGAAGATATGTTCTTGTTGTTCGGTTACTCAGTTTGAGCAGACCACCACCTCTACGAAGAATTCTGGTGGTTCCAGACATCTTCCATACCACAATTATTGAAGCCACCATGAGTTTTATAAATGGTTTTATATAATTTATCTGAAATGTGTAACCTCAAAATGTTATTGTGGAGGTCTACAGAGAGTTCATTAGATTTCATGGCTTGGTTTTAGTCCTGACATGGTGTGAACTGTGGGACAGGTGGATTCTAGTTGAGATCTAGACTCAGCTCAGTAAAAATGAAACCAAACAGAATGAACCTGGACACAATTGGCAAGTGTATGAGTACTTTTGTAAAGTACAAATTTCTGTTTTTGATTTTTAATGTATTTGCAAAAACTTCATTCCTATGTTTTCATCTTGTCATTATGAATGTAGAGTGTTGGACTCTGGACAAACTTTCATGGAGTGTTGTTACAATTATTGAGTCTGTCAGCCCATAAGACAAACCCAGAGGTCGTTACTGCCAGCAACTTTATACCAGAGGTGGTAAGTAACTAAGTACATTTACTCAAGTACTTTACTTCAGTACACTTTTGAGGTACTTGTACTTTATTGGAGTATTTCCATTTCATGTTATTTTTACTCTCACTCCAGTACAAATCCGAGTAAAATATTGTACTTTCATCAAACTAAATTTATTTTTACAGCATTACTTACTAGTTACTTTTTGCACATTTAGAGTCTTATCTAAATAAAAACTTTATAAACAAATAAAACGTTGATGTATCATTTATGGATTAACCTGCTGTCACTAACAGGTGTTAAAATCAGCTCCACCTTGACTGACTGATGTTTTTGTTTGTCAAACAAATCTAGACTAAACTTTCTTCTAATTCAATACGTTGTTTAAAATACACTGTTTTCTTAGTGGAGTACTTTTACTTTTGTACTTTAAGTAAGATTTAGAGGTTGTACTTTTGTACTTTTAACTTAGTGAAAAAATCAAAGGGTACTTCTGCTTGTAGTGGAGTATTTTTCAAGGCAAATACTTGCACTTTTGAGTTTGTGTACTTTATATACCTCTGCTTAAATGACGTCTGCTAATTGTGTGAGACAGCAACAGTTTTTCCAGTAAATCTCAGAGCTAAAGAGGGACTTTAACGTTTCAAATCATCATTCAGCATGTTGCTAATAACTACTATGTCCTTAACGAAGTACTTATTATTTCATCACAAACCATGATCTTTGCCTAAACCTAACAAAGTCGTTAAAAACCTACCACAGCATGGTCCCATCATGAGTTCTGTATTTACTTTTCACGCGTGATTATGACAGTTAATCTGTGGCACATCATCTTCAGCTTCAAGTCTAACAAGTAGAATAATGTGTTTTTAATCTTTAGCTTCACATGTCAAACAGCCAACGAAGAAACGAGTAGAAAAGGTCATTTCTTTCCCACATTGCAAGTTTTAGTCCAGACTCATGTCAGTGGGAGCAGGGAGTTAAGATTAAGCCCCACCCAGGGCAGGAAGAGAGGGAGAGAGGGTAATGGGAGGTTTGGGTAAAGGGAGGAGGGGTGGGGTGGGGTGTCTGTGTCCTAACTGGGACGTCCCACTGGAAATGTCTTCTGTGTGAACTGGTGAGGCAGTTAGATTGTCCCGGGCCCCGCACACGGCTGACTTCTCTCCTGGTGTCCCTGCTCTGCAAAGCTGAAGGTAAAAGCTCTCACTCTGCACATTATATCCTCCCTCTGTTTCTCATTCACCATGTAAAGGCTACGTAGAAGAGTTATAACATGTAATATTGTACTTTTTGACTGCAAGGTTTAGTTTACACAGGATATTGGAAATTATGATGAACAGTTGGCAATAACTCACTAACAAATTTGGGTTTTATCTTTATGTGAAAAAGTGTATTTCTGCCATAAAACCACACTTTTAGGTTTATCAAAAAGTTTTAAACACATTATACGTTCTTTTTCAGATTGGTTTGTCAGCTGCAATAAATCAAACAAAATCTATTGTTTCTAATTTTTTTTTATCTGACAAAACCAAAAAGTTTGTTGTCAAAGTTTACCACACAGTCACCCAGCTATAGTGTCCAAATCAAACCCAGTAATGAAGCGTCTTTCATGATGTCGATGAACACATCCTCAAGCAACTACCTGCATCACTATTGTTCAGAGTTTCTCAGTTTTCCACGCAGTTTCTCACTGTTCAAATTTTACTTTAAAACGAGTGACAACAGCTATAACAGGCAGCTACTGTTGTTTCAAAGCTCGATCTCCTCTGTCATTACCGATAAAACACCTGCGAGGAAAATCACTCCCCGCAGGTAAATAAACTGTGATTATGGCGATTCATCCGCTGTGGAGGTATTGTGTGCCACATCGGCAACAGGAGGAGGAGGAGGAGGGAGGTGTGCTGTGGATTAAGGCGTGGGGGAGGAGGGAGATGCAGCCACATATGCTCACAATGTGTTTAATATTTTTAGGTAGTTTGTTTTGTCTTATTCTAATAGCTGATTTTCTACCATTTAAGTAAGTGATTTATAAAACAGATTGGTGCGTTGGCACGATGCAGGAACAATCACTGGCTTTGTTTTTGGAGAATTCACATGTTTGTTTGTGAAGATTTGCAGAATTTACTGTGTGAAAATGAAATAGCTGGACAGAAAAGACACAAGAAAGAAAGAAAGAAAGAAAGAAAGAAAGAAAGAAAGAAAGGAGAGGGTAGAGGAGGAGTGGGAGTAGATGGAATTCCAACAAAAGCCTGGTGGAGCAATGGGAAGATTTCTCCGACACACATTTCTCTGCCTCCCTCCCTTCCTCCCTCCATCCTCTCTGTGACACCCCCCCTTCCCGATTACTCTCATGTAAAAGAATGCAGGTTGCCATAGCGATTGGTCACCAGCTGTTTAAACCACTCTGTGAGTTAGTTCGAGTGTCAGGGCGTCACTCGTGTTCACCCACAGGGAGAGAGACTTTTGGCTCGGTCAACTTACTGTAACACTTCCCAGATCTGTGCACAAAACTAGGTGCAAAAAATACGTGTTTTTTCCCAGTTTGGTGTGGAAGAACTTGACTGGTTTGCACTAAGCGTTTACCTCAACCTCATCCAAAACCTTTAAGAAGAACTGAAGCACTGACTGTGAGCCAGGCCTTATCACCTCAAATCAGTGCTGGACTGCTGTTCCAACAGCCGATTAATGCTCATGTTTTTTGAAAGAAACACTGGTCATGGAGTAGTAAGGGTTAGACATGCTAACTGTTAAAAACTTTCTTAATAATCCTAAGAAACACAAATGTCACTGTCTTTTGATTGACAACAAGTTTTCCATGTTCGTCACAGCTGGCAGGAATATTCCTGAGCTGCCTTTGGAGAATAGGAAACAATGTGCCTGCATTAGTATGAGCGTGGTAGAGAGAATGCATCTCTGGCTGGCTTAATTGTTGAGGTGGCAGGTCTGGACCAAAGTGGGAGGAGGAGGAGGAGGAAGAGGAAGAGATGGTGGTGTTGGAGCTTGATGCTGGGAAGCACTTGGCCAGCTTGGAAATCACTAGAAAAGCTCTAATCCCCTGACAGGAAGGGAGGATTGTGCAGCTGTCTGGGCTCGACATGGAGAGGAACATGCTGAAGTTTAGTGTCAGCGAGAAGAAAGAGAGCAACAGACAAAAAGAAAGAGCAAAACAAGGAGGTGATGAGGCACAGAGAGACAGAGTGAGAGAACGTAAACGCAGCTCAGTCTTACTGAGACTGAAAAATCCCAAAGGCTTCAGATGTTTTTGAGTTCTGGAAGACCAGAGTGATGAACTAAATCGGGTTAAAGATGCAACATGTGACATGCAGCATACTATTATTTTTAATTTCTCTCCATGTTTGGTTCTCAGTGCTCAGCTGCGTGAAGCAGAAATCATCATCGTCAGTTTGTCCGTTTACTAGAACAGCTGGAAAGGAACAGACAGTTAGTAGACGACCATTTTGGAGTCGACTGAATCACTGTTATTAGATCTGAGTGCAGCAAAAACATACATTTTACATATAGGGTTATGGTTTATTGCATTTTTCTCTGAACGTCCAATTATAGCCTAGAAATACTATAAAGGTTGGAATATTCAAAGCGGTAACATAACACTGACCACAACTCGTCATGTCCTCTTACAGTGTGCATACAGCAGGGAGAGTCACAAGGAGTCGACAAAAGTCATTTTAACCACAAAAGTCTTTTTAAAGTGGCAGAGGAGATGAAAGCAGCATGAAGATGAACAGTTGCAGTCCTGCGCTATTATCAGTAATAATAATCATGTAAAAAGCCACAAACAAAAGGGAGCAAAAGCATAAAAGCAAAGTTTGATCAAAGCCAAAAGAATAAGAGAACAAGAGGTATCCTTTTCTAGTGCAGTTCAACAGTCAAACCAAACACCACATTATGTCTGAATAAAAGTGAAGTTTACTTTGTAAAGATAATGACCGTGATGCTTGAAGAGGCGGCATGAACAGACAAGAACAAAGACGATCGAAAACGCCTTAGTGCTCGGAGTGCAGTGAAATTCTGATTCTGAAGTCAAGAGGGGGGGAGGGAAGACCTGAGTCAAAGAGGTCAGGTGACACAGAACTCAGATTACACAAATCCTGACTTTTCTTTTCCATTTCCCTCCTTCCACTCCCCCACTCCCCTCTTGTTTGCGCCCTTTGTGCTCAGAGTTTCCTGGTTGATAGGGAAGACTGGTGGTCTCTCTGAAAAATAATCTTTGTTCAGGCAACTTGAAGGGATTTCCCCCCACTTGGCCACTTGGCCCCCTGGCCCCGTAGTCTTGGCAGAGAAAATGAATTTCTGGTATATTATTGGGTGTAGATAAGGTAGCTTGGGCTGACACCGTTTGATGCTCAAACAGGGAAGTAGCTGCAGCAGGTTGATAAGATAAGTTTTTAAATGAAGAAGAACAGTACTCGTAACAGTACCGCTGCCAGCTGACCACAGAAAGGTTTCACTGACACCTGTTTGACCTTTTGCACTCCCCAAAGAATCAGCTCATCATAAAGACCAGATGGTGGGAGCCACTGAAGCCTTCCTTGATAGAAACATGCACATGCAAAGAGGAGGACATGAGGATTTTCCAGAATATTTTGGAGCAATGAAGACACTGCGTTGTTGAAACTAATAATAGGACTTTCAGATGCTTTGTAAAAAAAACCCTCAAAACCAGGTTTGAGAGAAGAATCAAGTGTAACTGCAGTTAATAAAGTGACAGGAGAGATGTAGTATAAGGAGGCTGCACAGGACCAGCGTCACTTTGCAATAACTATTGCAGATTACTGACGATGTGTTCATGTGTTGTTTTGTCATCTTTCTATTAATGACTTGTCTGAATTTTTTTCCTTGTTTCTGGATTGAAAAATGGAGACAGTATTGGACATGATGGACAGAGCAAATTCAAAGTTCAGCTTTAGCCTTCCATCTGCATTTAGTGTTTCCTTTAGTGCTGCAACTATTTTCTTCACCATATCGTGTGAAACAAAGATTAAATCCTCATATTTGTGATTAAAAATGACTAAAACAGTTATTCAAATATCCAAATGCTTGCAAATTAATTTTCAATCAACTACTTGTTGCAGTTCAGTGCTCATACAGACAGAACAGATCGCTGTTCACTCTCTTTACTGAGTATGTAGCTCTTTACAGTCCTTTGCATGCCAGTGTTATTTGTCTGCTGTGTTTGCTGGCAAACAGACTGCTGCAGCTTGTTTATCCAGGCTTCCAAAGCCACTCGTTATGTCACCGAGGAGAAGAAACAAGAATAACCCTAAATTTGTTCCATTTAAAGCCTGTCGGAAAAAGAGACAGAAGCAGGACAGAGACAGAAAAAGATTTAAAAGAGGAGCGATATTAAGGTAGAATCTGTTCCAATCCAGGCTGTTTTCCTCCATAGTGAGTTTAAACTTCCGTACCTAACTAACCTCCCAAATTAAATACATTTGAGGGGAGAAAGGGTCCCTTTATGAGCCTGAAGTTTCCCTTTTAGCCTCAGCCCTGTTTGATTACGAGAGCAGCTTTCCAAATAAAATAATTTGTTTTGCTGTTATGTCAGTCCGTCCTGCAGAGCCGAGCCGAACGACTCTCCGACCAAACAGGAATAAGTGGCCATACGATGGGAACATCTTGTCCCTCCAAATCAAATACTGACCCCGTGTGTTTTTTAAATGACACCAGATGATCCTCTCTTTGTGATCACATTTAGTGAACACTCTCAGTCACATACAGCACGTGTATCTGTGCATGTCAGAGGTTCTTTTTTATTTCATTTCCTGCCAGCCTTTTCTTTTTAGCTCAGCATTTATAGACAAGTTTCTCTGTGTGCAGGTTATGTGGACATGTCATTGTCTGTGTCTACTGCAGAGGTTCTGTATTTTTCCATGTTCATACCTGGTCTTGCCCAACATCTCTGAACCTTCACAAACACTTCTCACCTTGTACAAGCCCTTCCCCAATTATTTGTAATTCACACTGATACATGCAAAAGAGCAATGCCACAATAATGATGTTGCTTTCTTGGTTTATTCTCTTCATCCAAAGTTTTTTTCCTGGATGTTTCTCACAGTACGACCATAGTCCAATAGAAGTTAAAGGAGACTATTCGATGTCCCTCACTTCTCTTCAAGTTTGGGCCTCTCTAACCTTTGATTTTTTTTCTAACATTCACGACACCCACATCTGCTGGAGACATCAGAACTGGAGAGCAGATCTGAGACGGGATTGAGACTGATAGAGATCCATGAGAAAACTGATCTCCAGATATCATTGAGGTTACCGTGTAGCATGCACATGCTGCACAATCTGCACCTGCCTGTTGCACGTAACCATGAGCAGACAGACAAGTGTTTTCATTATGTTTCACTAGGAAAGCTTTCATGAGGTGAACAAATACAATAAATACTCTGAGCTGCATCGTGGCTTCATCATCTTGCAGTTAGCACAGTGATGCATGAAAATCAATAAATTTTTAAATGCAAAACATAAAAATATTTAGTAACTTAACATTAATTAACATATGTAGCAGAAACCTGTGCCTACATCCCAGTGAAATAAACATAAAGTCTTCCTGTTAAAGCACAGAGCAGATATTAAGTTATCTGTGTGCACAGGTCACTTAATTTATGCTCTGCATTTATTGCCTTTGGTTTTTGGCATCAGACAAAAACTTTCAAGCTCAGTCCCCCCCCCCGTTCAGTGATCTGAAGGTGAAGGTGAAGGTGAACTGCCTCTTCAGCAAACAACGACAACGTTTTATACACTTTACATCTCAAGACTTTTCCATAAACATCACCATTAAAGCCACAATTTGTGGTTTCACACAGACAGTTCAGTTCAGACAGAGACCGCATTCAAATGACAAAACACCTTTCTACCTCAAGATTTTCTTATAGACTTAAAAAAATGAAAAAACTATTAAGATCATGATGTAATTATTTTGCAAACGGTGAATGTTCTGTGTTTTTATTGCTTCATTATCATTATGTTTTCCATAAACTAGTGACAAGACTAAAAAACAACAAAAACAAAAGTAGTATAAATGTCAGACACATGCATTTGACGTGAGTCACTGCTCTTCGTCACGTTCTGATATTTCTGATATTTTAAGATGTGCACAAACTTGCTTCCAGGAAAGAACGCGACATCTCATCATCCCTGATGGCTGCATTAGAAAAAAGGGTTTTTCTGTTCCTGTCCTGCTTGTCAAACAGCACGTGTCAACATCCTCCACTTCTGTAACATTTACTCTTCGCTGTGTCCAAACACGACGTCCTATTCAGACTCTTCATGCCAAAACACCCTCCTGCAGTTTTGTGGACTCCCGGCAAAATGTCAGGAATCAGGGAAGCTCAGATTCCTCTGAGTCTGAGATGACGGCTGCTGCACTTTGTTTAAGAAGTAGTTTCTTTTTATTCATTTATTGTTGGTTTATACCTGCTGTCTTCTTAGTCAAGGTGCAGGAATTCAAACTATGCACAGCTTTGGTTTGTAAATCGTATTATTCCCCACTGATCTCCTGCAGCATGCAGCTGACTGTTCAAACTGCGTCTCCCTTCATGTGTTATTGCCCTGCATGAAGAATTTCCTTCACACACGAGATATAGGCTCTCCTTTTTGATACCAAGCCAAAAACTTTCATCTTTATCGTCAGCCTCCCCAGAGATTTAAACTTACTCCTATAAGCCATGCGTCCTTTGATGTCAGTGAGGATAGAGATTGTTTCTAGATAACTGGGTGAAGACCAAGCAATGCTATGCTCCATTACCACACAAACGAGCCCCTATTCAGCCCATCGGACGAGACATAATGAATGAAGAGCAGAAGAGAGGAGAACCTTACATCAGGTCCCCAACAATAGATGTTCAGACAGTCGGATGACGGGCAGACAGACAGGGAGATTATTGGGAGTCTCCTCTCACAGCAGCCACATCTCACAGGAAATGTGTATGTTTTATGTATGAGAAAGTCACATTTTCCATCTGATTTGACAAAAAACGGCCTGTTTTAGCAAGGACACATTACAAGGAAGTGTTTTTGCATTAAAGAAAAGGGAAATCCCAAACAAACCTCTCTGTTCAAAACAGAAAAAGTGGATTCAACTTTTATTCACTACATAATCCAGACTAAAACAAACTTCCATTTTGCAGGTATTTGGTCACAAACTAAAGAACTGGGACATATTTGTGAACTGATGGTGGGGCTAAATGAAATCAGAGGATCACTGCAGTTATTATAATTCATCCTAAGACAGCCACGAGTAGCTGAACCAAATTCCATAACAATGTGTCCAACAGTTGTTGAGATATTTCTCTTACCCAGAACTGCTGACTGAAGTACAATATGTTCATCAACATTTCAGTCCTCTCATCTCCAAACTGACAGTTTTATCCATTTAATATTAAATCTAAAGCAAAATAAGAGGGTCTGAGAACATAAAGACGGGTCCTGTTTACCACCTGCTTTCATCCGTACACTGACCCAGGTATTTTAGTGTGTTTCTGCGGCTTATTTTGTACAAACAGCTCCTGTGTTTGTCCCGATTTACGCTCCAGAAGGAGAGAAAATCCCTTCCAGGCGGGTGAAACGATGCTCTGTGAGAGCCTTTACAACAAAACCACACACAGCCGCAGACAGTTTCAACACAACATACCAGAAAACAAAGCAGACACTGAGGCTTTTTGTTTGGGGAACTGGAGAACGTCCATCAGTCTGTAGTGAGATTTGTGTTACATGTTGTGTCCTGATGCTTTTGTTGTCTTCAGAGCAGCTCTTCATGAGACGATTAGAGTTGGTTATTGTTTAGACTTTAGACCTTAGAAGAGAAAAAACTAAAACACAAATGAAGCTTTACATTGACTGAATGAGTATTTAGTAGCATTTCCTGATTTTGTGGTAGAGGAGACATCAAAACTACTGCTTTGTTTTACTGTACTATACATCTGCTACTACAACTGTTTTTTGCATTTAAATAATTTTAATATATTATATAATATTAACATATTTCAGTGTATTATTATTATTATTTTGAAGTTTACAATCACTTTTTTTACTTTGACATATGCATGAACATAATAACAAAGCTACAAATGTTATATTCTGGGAACTTGCAAGCTAGTTATGAAAAGCAAACTGAAAAATATGTATGGAAACAAAACACCTCTGAAAAAAATGGGTTTATTTCTGAGGTGTTTTTTCCAAACAAACATCTGTGCACCAAACTGGCTTCATTTAGCATCTTGGTGTTCCTCACAGAACCTTCTGAAGATCCTTCAGATTGACACATGTCCACTTATAATTAGCAAACCTGCAACTATTCTTGTCATTTGATTGACATGACGACAATAACTACAACTAAAGGAAGTTGATTACTGAATAGTTTTTTTTTGTAGATAATTCATTAGATGCAGAGAATGAAAGCCTATAATTAACCAGATACTGTAACCATTATTAAAATGCAGTCACACACGAGAAAGATAAGACTTGTTCATCACATTTATATATACAAATACTGTACTTTTTTTGTGTAAAACTAAAGTTATACTACCTGGATTACACTTCCAGATACAGCACAATATGCACATGTAGAGACAACAGTATTTTATCTTTGCAGTATTCACCTTTTTCACCAGTGCACCATTTAGTAATAAAAATCTAAAACAGGGGACGTTCTGTATGTCTATCTGGCACAGCAGTTGTTCTCTTGTGTCTTGTTTCCTCTTGTCCACTAAAGTACACATACTAATACTGATGGAAAAAAATATGGGAGTTATATGTGCACAGTTCTGCTTAATAGTAATTTATATTTGTACGAATACTCATGGAAAAGTTCATGTTTGCTCTGTTTGTCTCCGCAGACTTTGAAGATGAGGGTGTGGATCGTCTTCCTCCTGTGCCTGGCTGGCCACGCCACGGCTGCTCCTGTAAGCTATTGTGTGTGTGTGTGTCTGTTTTTGTCTTTATGAGCACGTTCCTCTCTGTGTACTTTCCTGAGTCTCCTCTCCTGTGTGTCATTCGGTTTACGTGAGCGGGAGCGTGTCTGTATGTCTTTTCCGTGTGAAGTTGAAGACTTGAATGTGTTTCTGTGTGTGTGTGTGTGTGTGTGTGTGTATGTGTGTGTGTGTGTGTGTGTGTGTGTGTTCGTCCAAGTCTTTTTTTTCAAAAAGCCAATTGCTCCCGCGGGTGAAGGATCAGATTTGTGTTTACATGCATGAAGATCCTGAAGCGGCTGAGTGTATAATCATTTTCTGCTTCTGACTTCCCTCACTCAAGTGTTTGATTCTTGTGTGTATACAAAAGTATGTGCTTTTGTGACTTAATGTGTGTGTGTTCCAGGCTGAGGAGGAGCCCTTCGTGGAAGAGCCAGTAACAGAGGAGCCAGTTGTTGAGGTCAGTCCAGATGTTCATCCTGTCTGAGAGTAGCCTACACAAACACCATAAAGTCCTTAAAAGCCTGGAATGTTATTTAATTAATAAAATAAAACTTAAGACCTTAAATAGTTAAGTTAAGATGATTTTATAATAATTTCACATAATCTTCATTGGCAGATTGGGTTTGAGTCGAGCACTTTCAGGCCTTCTCATCCAAAAACTATCCCCAAATGATGTGCCTCCATGTTTTGTCATACTTATAAATAATTAATCCAAATGAAAAATTATATCAAAAACCAGTGTTTTGGCTCCAACACAGTTAAACACTCTTTTCGGTGGCAGTGACACTGTCTGTTTCAGAACATTTTGAAGCCTCCTATCTCCCGGATAGAGAAGGATCATTCCACTGCGTTACAACTCACCACGTGTTTTATTCCTCATTTATATCAGTTATAGCAACATTCAACTCATCAGGTTAACTGCTCAGTTCTGGGAACATGTCAGCATCACTACGGAAGCAGGTCAAGAAACACAATCAGACTGGGTGAAAACAAATCCCAGGATAGTGATAGTAAAGTAGAAAGTAAAACATGTGCTGCACCTTTGCTGTTACTTGCACAAATAGTTAAATTTTCCTTTAAACTCTGCAAAGTTTATATTAGATCTGCTCTGCTTTTCTTAACCAAACTCGACCCAAAGACTTTCGCTCTTGTCTGATTTTCCGGCGGTGATGCGTCTCCTGAGCCACACAGCTGCTCACACAGATGATCTGTGCTGCGATGGAGCTTTGGGGTTTTCGTCACCGCAGCCAAAGACGTTGACATGTGGTATTTGTTCACGTGACCCTGTGGTGGTGACGCCCACAGCGTGTTTACGCAGCCTGCAGGGGAACCGATCCACCAAGAATACTACAGAAACTTCAAGTTTTAGAAGTGTAAACTGGGATTCTGCAGTAGTTACTCATCATGTCAAGGGAAATTAAGCTTTTGGACTCCTAAAATGAAGTCATGCTGAGTTAAGAGGCGAAAGTTTTTTTTTTCTTGAATTTCTTTGATTCGAGAGGCCTGAAGTGCAAGTTCACGTACTTGACTCCAGCCATAGGTGAAAACAGATTTTTTAAGATTTAAAAGAAAAGTCTGAAAATGTGAATGAAATGTCACATATGGATTTTTACCCAAATCTAATCTAATCTGTTCACCGAATTCCGGCCAAACTAATTTCTTACCTCTGGAGCTTTTTGCTAAATCTTTCCAACAAACAGACGGGAATGAAAACACAAAATCCTTCCAACTCCCTCCACGGTTTTGCCTTATTATGAGCACTGAAAAATCACTTTATTGACCACAGTTATTCTTCTAAATGATAAACAAACCTGAGGCACAGATTCGTCCCTCTTCATGTGAACGTTTTATCACTTCCTGCTCCTGAGGTCCAGCGGGACCAGAGATCCCACAGCTGTTAATTTTAGCTGCTCGTTCATTCTGCCAGCCGGTCAGGAAGCCATTACACGTTTTTCATGGCTTCACCACATGTGGGCCCAGCTGCTTGTTATTGTTGGATATTATGGTCTCACTGCTCCCAGACTCTGTTTAGCCTCCAGGGAGGAGCCTTCTTTAGTGGTGACGTTTAAACTTCTTCTTCATGAAAACCAGGGGTATTTAAGTGGTTTTGGTTTGAACTGATGTCTTACAGAAATAGACCCGAACGCCGTCGCACAGAATCGTTTGCTAAACCGATTTCATGCAGTAAACGATTGCACTGATGCCACAGTTGTAGCTTTTTCTGTTGCATGTGTTGCAGAGACTGTTTATCTTCTCACAGTCTGACCTCTGACCTCTCATGTTCCACAGGAGACTGAGGTGGGGGCCAACCCGGTGCAGGTTGAGATTGGAGAGTTTGACGAGGCCATTGAGGTTGTTGAAGATGTCGTTGCTGAGAGTAAGTTCACTGGAGACTCTGCCATAACCAGTACATACCAAACCTTACCTTACCTTACCTCCTAACGCATGCATAGTTTCTAATATGCTTTTTCTATTATTTATTAATGTTATAAGTGATGATGCATCATTAATTGTATAATTAAGGTCAAGTACACACACAAATACCAATAGTATCTGCAACGAAATCTGAACTTTTTCAGTTCTATAAACCACCAAACCACTGTCTGATATTAAATATGCAATATGCAACTTAAGCTAACTCTGCCTTGCACACACACCAGCACAGATACAGTACACACACACAAACATGCAGTTAAACTTAAACTTTCATTAATCCTTTTGTGGACCTTGTGTCTCCAGACATGAAATGTGTTGCGTTTCATACACAGTGCGTCAACGTTTGATTTAGCTGCATCACCCCTGCTCGTCCTCCAGCTACAGTGTTTGTGTTTAGTGAAGCTTCAGACTTGGAAATCAAACAGTCATAATAACAGACTCGGCTGTTCTGTGAGGAGAAGTCTGTAATTACATGTTCTACCCTGTTTAAAAGAAGCAGCTCAGCCCAGAAACTCAGACACAGGAAGCTGGACAAACTGCACTCAGACAACCTGCAGCCTTTACTCATTTCATGCTTTACATTCAAAATTAACAAGTAAAATGTATGAGTACTACAGAGTATTACACTAAAACTGCATCCTGCATCCTGATACATGTGTAAGTGAGATTTTGAGCATTATGAGTATAATATGTAATGTAAAAACTGAAGGCGAGTCTGAAATGTATGAAAGTAAATGGAAAAGGAGAAAATCTCCTGTAATGAAAATAATAACGTGCATACGTGTGAATGAGAAGGGAAAACAGAACATTTTAAGTAACCTTTAAACACAACACCTACTCATGGGTTTATTGTGAGTACAAACAGACGTGTGTCGGCTTCTGTCTGACTGGTTTGTGTCTTTAACATTTTTCTGTGACCTCTGCTGCTTTTTTTGGATTTTGTCATTTTGCTTATTAAACCTTTCGTATATAAACGATGTCATTAGAGTTTTTCTTTTGGCAAAAACTCTGCACAGAAGAACTGGAAACTATTTGTTTCTGGATTAGATCACGGTAACTTTTTTGTACTGTTTTTTTTTTCTCATACAGATCCTTGTGTGGACTACCACTGCAAGAAGGGCAAAGTATGTGAGGTTGATGAGAGCAACAGCCCCATGTGTGTGTGCCAGGACCCCTCCACCTGTCCCGCTGCTGAGGGAGAGTTTGAGCATGTAAGTTTAACACAGTATTTCTTTTACTGTAAATTCTCACTTATCCCATAAATATGAATTCACCACTGAGATTTGCTGCACTGTGCTGGTAAACATGAAATCTCCACAGCACTACACATTTAGATTTCACTCGTTTCTGCCACAGAAGATATTTGCTAGGGATGTTTCTTTTGTCATGAAGTCACTGCTTGAGAGCTGACAGTTGTTCTGTCTCCTCCTCTTCCTCTGCAGGTTTGTGGCACCGACAACAAGACCTACGACACCTCTTGCCACTTCTTTGCCACCAAGTGCACCCTGGATGGAACCAAGAAGGGCCACAAACTGCACCTCGACTACATCGGACCCTGCAAATGTGAGCTCTCGCACTCTGCTTCACAAATCTTTAGCCCCCAAGATCATCAGACATTCCATCAGAGCTGTTTTATTTATGATATTTAGAAGCTGATTACAGATGATTAACACCTTCATTAGGAATTATCTGGGGCTATTTAGACTGTGTTGACTCATGGAGAAAATGACTCTTTGGAGAGCTTGTTGTCTCCACCCTGGGCACACCCGTCACAGGGGCAGATGTGGGTTTTTGACTGTGGAGAAAATGGCTTTTTAACCAAATGAGGTAGAAAATTTCCCCTCCAAGAGTTTAAAATTCCACTTTGTGTGTTTTGCACATGAGAAACAAACAAGTTCTGGTGTGAAAGTGAATCATGGGAGTTTGCAAATACATGTCCCATGTACATGTACATGGAAACAATCTCTACAACCAATTACCACAACTGTGAAAGCAACTATAAATGAAGGGTTGCAGAACATAACACATGGCAGCTACCATCATTATTCTACCAATATGCAAACAAAATCAAAATTTCATAAGTAAGAAAATGTCTCTTATAACGAATGCAAATAAAATCTGAGTGGAAACGACAGTGAGCGATGCTTCGTGGAATCAATCAAAAGAAGCGTATCTCTGTATTTGTTTGCGTACATTATGGTGTCCAGTTTTTAGGAATGCTGCAGATGCTGAGGGAAATATGATGTTTATATATATGTGTGGAAGCTAATCTAACTTCTTTAGCTTGAGTTTCCCTCTGAGGGAGGGAAACTCTGTGTGATGAGCTCAGAAGCTGAAGCTCAGCTCACTTCTCTCGCTCTCAGTGTGCTGTTAGTGTTCAGTATCTAGACTCTTGTGATTGATGGGAGCGTCAGGCTGTTATGTCTGCCCTGCAGGCTGCAGCTCAGCAGCAGGGGAATCTGTCCAGACTTGCAGGCTGCATTTCTTCCACTGTTTAAACTGAAGATTTGAGTCAGGCCTGAAGGGTTCAAATGGAGATCAGGGTGGTGGTGTTCTGCACGCTAGAATAAAACAGGATACTGTTAAACAGACTGAACATTTGCCTTAAGTTAAATGTGGTTCCATACTGCTTTTACATAAATGGTAATAACAGAGAGTGTTTTACAAAAAGTTTTACAAAAGATAAATAAACAATTAAATACTTCTTGTACTTTATTTTAATCCTGTTTGAAAAACCTGCTTACGAATTGTCTAACTTAGGGCTGGAGCTTAAATAATACATGTTATTGCTCATGCTGACAGTGTTTTGTCCCCCGCAGACATTGAGCCCTGTCTGGACAACGAGCTGAGCGAGTTCCCCCTGCGCATGAGGGACTGGCTGAAGAATGTTCTGGTGACTCTGTACGAGCGCGACGAGGACAACAACCTGCTGACTGAGAAGCAGAAGCTCAGGGTAAGCCACATCACATCACATTGGTTACGCAGCCTGCCTTATATAACTATGAGAAGCCTAAAGTAGTTCTTTATAAGAGAAATATATGGAAGCCCATTTCTGCTACTTGAAAAAAAGGATGAAAAAAAATACAATGCAAAGTCAAATATATGAGATTATATGAGAAGTCAAACTTTTGACTTTAGGCAAAAGATAAAGAGTCACAATGTTAAGTTGTTAAGTCTAAATTGTGAGATAAAGTTAAAATAATGAGATAAAAAGTCTAATTCTAAGATAAAAATTTTGACTTTTTATTTATTTATTTTTTTCTGTCATGACAGACTTTTGTTTTGTTTTTCATAGTGGCAGAAATGGGCTTCCATAGAAATATTCATGAATAAATATTTATAAATATTGAAAAATAGCAGGAATAATGAAGGTCGTGTTAAAACAGCACAGAGTTTAAACAGGTACAACATTGAGTGCTTGTTTAAAACACAGTTTTGTGCTTGAAGTGGTTTGTAAAGTCTAATCCAGACTGTTTGAAAATGCAACACATTCAGGCAGAAGATATGTTTAAACTGTGGAAATACAAAGACAAGTTATAGATCCACTGTGCATGTGTTTATGCTTCACTGTCTCCACTCACCCAAACATAGAAGAAACCAACAATTATCCCACCGAAATAAAAAAGACTAATTCAACAAGCTTTGGGGAAAGCTCGTGTCTTAATGATGTGAATTATGTCTGATCCTTCAGGTGAAGAAGATCTACGAGAACGAGAAGAGGCTGCAGGCTGGCGATCACTCTCTGGACCTGCTGGCCCACGACTTCGAGAAGAACTACAACATGTACATCTTCCCCGTCCACTGGCAGTTCGGTCAGCTCGACCAGCACCCAGTCGACGGGTACGTAGCAGTATGAACGACGCAGTCTCTGATCTCACACCACAGATAAAACACCATCAGTTCACCTCCACAGCTGATGATGATGAAATTTCTTTGCATTTTCTTGTTGGATGGTGTTTATGTCCAGCTACTACAAAATGCAACATGTTCACTCCCCCGATTTTACAGTTTATGAGCCTCATGTTTGGTTTTAATGTGTGTGCTCCACCAGATACCTGACCCACACAGAGCTCGCCCCCTTGCGTGCCCCCCTCATTCCCATGGAGCACTGCACCACCCGCTTCTTCGATGAGTGCGACTCCGACAACGACAAATACATCGCCCTGGAGGAGTGGGCCAGCTGCTTCGGCATCAAGGAGCGTGAGTATCGACCGTACATGAGAAAGATCATCAAACAATAAAAAAATAGCAGTAAAGATGCATTTTACCTCGTATTGGCCACAACAACTCAACGAGGTGATGATGTGCCAGTGTTCATAGCTTTTTGTGCCTCCCCCAAGTGGCTAAGAAGATGAAACATGGCCACGACCCAAGATATTTTTTAAAAATCAATTATTCTGTTCATGCATTTTTTTTAGAATTGAACAATCAATAATTTTGTTAAAATGTCTTAAGCTGAATTCTTCAAATGTTCAAAGTACAAAAAACAAACACATCCAGTTTACTTCAAAATAAAAGATCAAAAGAAATATGATAAAAAGCTGCTTTTTTATGACTTCAACATTTAATAAGTTAGTCATTAACTGCCTGTTGATGAATCAACTTACAGGATTTTCAAAAATAGTCGTTTTTGAAAATATCTCTGTTAGTACGTCAGCTTTGAAGCAAAGTTAGTTTAAGTTGGATAAATGTTTTAGGCCTTATTTTGCCAAATGTTCACAGTTTTAAGATAAACTGATTAATTGTTTAACTAACAATTTCATGAATCCCATTTACAAAACTGCTCAAATATATCATGTGATCCCCTCTGACCACATGTTTGTCAGTTTCAGGACTCAAATCTCAACCACAACATTAAATATGTAAAATATAGGACATTTTTTAAATTAGAAAACAGATTAGACCTCTTAGACAATATGTCAGGTTATTCAGCTTTTAAACATCATTTCAAAATGTGCAGTAGAAACCATTTCTGCTCTTTGTTCAGGTTTCTACATGAATGTGCACTAAAAACTCACATTATCGCTGTGCACTGATCCATGTTTTGTGTCTTTGCCTTTGCAGAGGATGTGGACAAAGACCTCATCATCTAAGCGCCCCCACCCCAACCAGCAGCAGTATCACAACTCGTAGTCGCTACTAACGGGACAAGGTGCTGATCCCTAAGTTAAAAAGAAATCACAGTAACGGTGCTAATTACAAATTATTTTTAATTTCTTTTTTTTATAATGACCTCTCCTTAACCTATACCACTAAAAAAAAAAGATTACAAAAAGAAATGTGCACAACCTGTAGCCTACTAACCATCACTTGTTCGTGCATCTTTGAATTCTCTTTGTTTGTTGAACAAATCTCCCAGTAACAAAAGCTGAAGACCTCAGATGTAAATGTACGTTGTTAACAATAGTATATATGTGCTACGATTTGTTCAGGGCTTTGATTCGACTTCGATTTGAAACATTATCTTGAGGAGACAAAACTGTAAAGTCAAAAATAAAGTTTCTAAATAAATGCTCCCTCTGCTTGCTTTCTACAAAACAACTGTTTAGTTTTTGCACTCTGTTGGTGGTGGACTCGTTTTTTTTGTCATTTTGTGTATTTTGGTTTTTGGTCTTTTGACTACTGCTATAAGAGCTGTTTATTTTTATTTTGCATACGGATTGCGTGTCCCCGGACGAGGACACGCGTGTACTGATATTTGAAATCAACCTCGAGGACATGATGTTTGGATGTTTAAGTGAGAGGGAAAATCTCGCAGGCTGAGAGTTTTTCTCACAGTTAACATGTTTCTACTGACACTGAGAGCATGACCAAACTCTTTCCATGAATAAAAGATTATGAAAAGATCTGGAAATCTCTGCATGCATTCATATCTGCGTTTCTTTCTGCTCTGCTGAACATTTTTTTCACTGAGATGGCATTTATTTACAAGGAAGATTCAGCTGGATTTCACTCCTAAGAAATAACCTAGTTTCAATTTTTAGTCATTCCTGGGCCTCAGAACATAAGAAATCTCCTGATAAGAGGCTTATCCTCACGTCTCATTCTTAGGAATCACTTTTCCTGTATTATGTGTCTTTGAATGCTGCCTTTGTGCAGCAGTAATGCTGTTAAACATTCCCTCGTGAGTCGCTTTGACATTCAAAATTAGACATTTTACAAGCTTCTGAAACTGCTTCTCTTGCCTTTTGTCCTGCAGCACATGTTCTCTTTCCTAGCTCTTCACTTTCAGCCACAATCACTCTACAGTCACTGAGATTTTAGTTTGAGATCAACAGTCTGAGTTTATTCTGCTGCAGTCAGGTTTCTAAAATGCAGATGGTGCAGGTGAGGAACCAAGCGATGGTGGTGGATTCAAAATATGAGAGACCACTCTGATTGGCTGTCACTGTACCTGTCAGGCATATTCTCGACTAGAAGTAGCTCTAAACCGTCTGTGGTGAGTGTACGTGCTATAAAAATAGCAAGTTAATTGCTGCCAAATGTTGCTGTGTTTACAGTTTGTATATTTGCAGTCCTGGGTCCTCTTCTGCATCCTCCTTTTGAATAATGAGTACAGACGCCTTGGTGACGCAACAGTGGGTCTAGTTGTCTCTAGTTCTTTGATGTCGAAACCCACGTTTGACTAGAACCAAAAACAGACCAAAACCAGTCAATTCAATTCAGTTTATTTATATAGCACCAAATCACAACAAACGTCATCTCAAGGCTCTTTACAGTGTAATTTAAGACCTTACAGAACATAATTATATATAGAATTATGCAGAAAACCCAACAGTCCCAATTGAGCAGCACTAGGCGACGGTGGAGAGGAAAAACTCCCTTTAACGGAAGAAACCTCCAGCAGAACCAGGCTCAGGG
>JAUMHL010000030.1:26544896-26576151 GCA_032362345.1 Sandelia bainsii
GAGAGAGAAAAGAACAGCAGGCAACAGAGATCAAAACAACAACAAGGAGCAGCAGACGAGGCACTGGGCAGGTTGGTCAAGTCAAATCCAAAACACAGTCAAGCTTAAATAAACTTAACAACTTGACTTGTTGTCTCCAGTGTTTTCATTCTCACCTTGATACAGTGGTGTAAAGGTTTACTATATGGTGTGTTGGTAAACTGCATCATCACTGCTGGGTGTGGTTATGGGTGTAACAGACCCTCACTAGCAGGATTTTATCCTGGTTTAAAAGAATCCTGTTACAGCCCAGTGCAGGTAGGTGAACAGGAGGTGACACAAACACCAGATGGAGCTGGTAAAATAAGTTGTTTGGTGCTTGTAAAGGTCAGAACACAAAATGTAAGTGTTAAGTTTTAACAAGGCAACCTCAGCTACGTCTGTATCACTTACCTAATGAAATAAAAGTGTTTCCAATGAATTATCTAAACCCGTTCCAGTCCAAGGTAGCTTAAAACGTGCCTTACAGAAGTGAGAGTCTCAGGTGGTCACATCAAACCAGAGATGTAAGAGACACATAGCAGCAAAACTGTCTCGTCTTGACTGGGAAGCTGGACGTGGAAGTCAGAATCCTCAATGTGCAGACCGGGTGAGCGGGAACTTATGGTGTCAGGACCGATCACACATTCTACTATACACAGAGGCCCTAGAGACGCTAAATCCACAGTCCTGTGCGAAAATGTGCACCAACGTTTATCTGTGGAGAACATGAGTCCATCTTCCACAGTTACAGTCTTCAGAATAAAACCCTCTCTTGTTGTTGTTTCAGATCAGGAATAAACTGTGAACCTTTCCTTTAAAGTTACTTTGGATACCGCAGACACTGCACAGTCACACAGGGGTTTTCAGTAGTGTCGTTTAAACCCGTGTTCAGGTTGAGCAGAGTTATGCTCTGACTTTACTGACGTACCCAGACTCCACAAAAAGAAGAACAGGTGCAGACTGATGCAGATGTTAGACTGCATGCTGCCACCGCTGTTGTAATTTAGGTTTAAAGTTGATTCATTCAGTACAGTAGAAGCACCTGACTGGGTTGGATCAGTATTTTTAAGCACTATCTTTGCTTTGAGGCTTGAAATAAGTCAAATATTAGAAACATTTAAATGTGTTGTTAACTTGAACATGAACCTAAACGAACATATCGACCATATTGAAATCTGTCTATAAGAAGCCATTAAATAAAGTAAAACAAAACACAAAAACAGTGTGTTCACAATGAAAATAGCTTGAACAGTTAAAGGGTTTAGTGCCTCTGCCTGTGTGCAAAGCTGCTCCTGGTCCCCTGGGAGACATGAGAGGGAGAGACAGAGCACCCTGTTACCATCCCTACCCGTTCATCCAGACTCTGGTGTCAAGAATGAGAAACAACAGCCTGAAAGTCCCTCCTCTCATCGACGGCAGAGAAAATAACACCTCTCAGCTTCCTGCCCCTCTCTCTCTCTCTCTCTCTCTCTCTCTCTGTCACAGTGTGGCTGACAGAGGGGGAGGAAACAGGGAGTACGGTGTAAGATAAGGCTATTATTTTCAACAGAAGTGCTTCTGCTGGAAGTTAAGGTGGGTTTGTCTTCTACTGTGTTTTTTACTGGTAGAGGCCACTGAATGAAACATGAATCTCAGTTAAGCTCAAACACATGCTCCTTTGCGACATTGCCGCAGTTAGAATGAATTAGTTTGTCTCGATTTATTTTGTCATGAAACAAACGAGACATGACACACGGGTGCAAATACAATATTAAACACACAGACCCATTATCTTCTCTTTCCATGTCTTTACATAATGTGTGTTTTCAAAGATGCTGCCTCAAATATCAGCCCCAGATCCAAAAGCACCACATATTTCACTTTTATATTTATATTTCACTTTTTCATTATTGTTGCACCTTTGTTGGTTTCTAGTATTCTCCACTTGTTGGGTTTCTCTCCATATAACTCTATAAGGTTTTTACCTTATTATGTGAAGTGCCTTGAGACTATTCTGTTGTGACATTTAAAGATATGGCTTGCTGCTAAATACAGGCATCTGTTAGCAACGTTTAACCATTTTCTTGTCCTTAAACTTAAAAGTGCTCTCTTATTCTAATAAATCTGTAATAAAATGTCTTATTTTGTATAATCTCATTAAGTGGGCCTGTTAATAGTTCTAACAAATATTCATTTAATATATTTGATTATATACTATAGCTGTAGATAGTTTTTCTTGGATTTTAATGTGACAGTAAAACATTTTTTTTCTATTTAAAAAAATATGTTTCCCACCTAAATAGGACGTCTGATTTGTTGTGTGACTCCATCTTAGTTAATAGTTAAAATCTGCTTTAAACAAGTTAAACAGAACCAAATAAAAATGATTTAGTTTGATGAGTCACTCGCTCCAATGGAATCAAACACAGAATCAATACAGTTTTGTCGCCCTCCAGCGGAGAGGCGGTTCCGGTGCACCGTTAGTGCGACCTAAACGAACCGGTACGGACCAGCTGGTGAAACCAACCCACCCTTAACAGATACCATAATGTGATTGGTCCCGGTAAGAGAACCAGGTAGCGAAACAGCCAATGGGAAATAGCTGCGAAAAAAATGGCTTCAACGACAGCAGACTGGCGCTGAGCGACAGAGCCACGCAATTGGTGGATGAGTCGTGGGACGTAAATTTGATTGGCTCAAAGTGTGCCAAGGGGCGGGACTTCAGTACGGTTGCGGAGCTGAAACCGGTAAGCGAACACTCCAGCACGTTGTGAAGCCGCTAGTGTTTCTGGCAGCTGCCGAGGTGATTCAAGTCACTTCTTTCTAAATCAACGACTCCTTTTTTTTGATAATTAACCCACTGGTAAGTTGTTATTAAATAAACCGATAGTGATTTTTCGATAGAAAGTTTAAATTGTTTCTTTTATTGTGTTCATTTAAATAACTGGGTCGCTCTTCAGGGCGCTGTCTACATCCTGGTGAGACGGTAGCTGTTAGCAACATTTGGTAGTAGCGTGGCTGCTATTCCCGGGCGGTTAGATTATACAGTATTTCGATTCTTAATATATTTTGAGTATGACTAAGCGATGTCGTATTGTACTGAAATTGTCGGGATATAGTTACCGTCATCATGACTTGGTTTCAGTTAGCTTCTCCAACACATACCCACCGCCCATGTGTAGCCCTTGCGTTAGCCCTCATTCAGTCGTGACTCCCTCCCTTCCTGTCTCTCTTTACCGCCTTTCTTGACGTTATTGCGCTTTATTTCACCCTCTGGAATAAGTTTCCGTGTCTACTTTTTGTCTTCTCGTTTTAAGCTAGCTGCTCGACGCGCCTAAGTCGCCAGGAGCGAACAGTGAGGCTGTGGACCGGCCGGGACACGTGTAGGGGCTGTTCGTGAAACCGAGCTAGCGTTATAGCCCGTGTACCTTGGTCTGGGGGGCCGTGCGCTCGTCCAGCTGTCGCGGTTTAGGTCTATAGTGGGCCTGCCAGGGTGCCATTTGAGCCCAGGTTATATCGGGAACCCGCCGGAGCCGCCATGACTTGTGCTGAGTGCGTGTAGCCCGGTCGACAACTGAATGGCTCCGTCACTGCGGGCATGGCGTGGCCTTTGTCTGCATGCCATGCTGCTTTTTTATAACACAAGCAGCTTTGTGATACGGCTGCTGCAGTGTAGCACACCACGTTATAAGCTTTTAGGTCCATTCAAGCCAAATCCCTGCTGAAACGTTAGATCTGTCCCAGCACACTTTGTACTGCACCTCAGGGTGATTGGCTTAGCCTGTTGGGAGGGTTTGTGGTTGCTGCTGGTGTGTTGGTTGCTAAGAGTGAACCAGGACAACAGATGGCTCTAGATTGTCTCAAAAAAACGGTTTTTAATGGCAACTGGACTTGTTTTAGTTCCTTGACTACGTTTCACCCTCCATTCCAGAGGGCTTTTTCAAGTCTAGATTGTGTGGACAGGTGTGACAGACAGTCCATTAAAGAAAGCACTTGTTCCCTTGGTTGCTGAATGACCATTTGCATGTTTAAGTGCCCTCACAGCACACAAACATGACTGCTGATCATCTGAATCTTTAGGGTTTTTAAAATCTTGAGCTACTAATTTTCTGAAGTCTTGGAGCCTAGTGCCAGAGAACATCACACTGACGTTAGAAAAAATACAGAATATCGCCTTGTTTTTTAAGCTTGACAGATTTATTTTCCCCCACCTTCCAGGCGGATACCAGTTTCAATTCATGTCAGTATAGACTGTAAATCAGCTGAAACTAAAAAGATGTGATCTATCAAGTCAGACAAGCTAATAGTCCTATAGGCGACTGCCTGCACTGTAAGCTCTGAGTCACATTTACTAAATAAAAACATACAGGAAATGGTGAAGAATGTGGTTCTGTTGAAGCTTGCGTACGTATTTGAAATATGTTCGTGTGGTGGTGGATTGACGGCAGGGAGCAGACACTGAAGTCTGGTGCAAGAAACAACAGGTCGCGTCCACATTTGTTTCTTTTTCACAGAATTTTGTCTTGTGACTGTAAGTAACAAGTAACCTGATAGTCTAAATGATTAGAGCAGATTTTTCACACTGAATAGTCTCATTAAGTAAAGCAATATGATTTCAGACTAAGGTCTTTTAACACTTCATTTCATGCAGAGATGTTTTTTTATGGCACATCAGAATCAGAAAAGCTGGTCAGTTAGCTACCGTGGCTGGAACATCCCAGCATTCATCAGCCATTTCAGTATTTTTGAAAGCTGCAATCTCAACAAAGCAAGATCCCCAGATAACCATGCCACTGGCAGCCTGTTTTTACGTCAAGTCAAGTCAGTTTAGCACACTTCGTGTTGCTGTCATTTTAACAGTTACACAGATTAAAACGTTGCCTCTTAACATGAGTGGGATATTGTATGCTGGTGTTAAACCGAAAGTCATGTTTACCTAACCTGATTTACACTTCAGACTGCTCTCTGATCAGGATGAATGAATGATTCATCATCACAGGAATGTACATTCTTAGAAGTGAGGAAGCTTTTTTGAAATTTAAAGGGATGCATGTGTATTGCTGCAAAGAGAAATGTGATTGTGTCAGTATTCAGTCAGTAGTTTTTTTTACCTATTTTATTTTACTTTTTTTGTAACAATGGTGAAAGTGAAAATTATTTGGATGTTTTTTTTAAAGATTACATTATTCAACAGAAAAGCAGCAAATTAAGGAATGGTTTTCAGTTGAAGACGTCAATTTGCATCATTTCAGTTCCATCTAGAGGTGACATCATCTATAAGTGTTGCGTTTGGTTCAATAAACAGTGCAGAGATTGGAAATAAACCAGAGATGGCAACAAATCTTTGGATTTATATATATATAGAAATATTTGAAGCCAGGTGTTTCAGCCTTCTTGTTGCCTTTAATTAAACACAGCAGCTGATCAGAGAAGCATCATGCTTCAAGTTCTCTCTTCCAGTTACTAGAATAGCTTCAGTGTTAGCTGCTCACAGCAGGACATCAACTTATCAAACCCTCCTCTTCTTCCTCCTCGCAGAGATTTACAGTTGACCAAAGCAATGGTGATGGAGAAGCCAAGTGCCCAGCTGGTCGGGCGAGAGTTTGTCCGACAGTATTACACACTCCTGAACCAGGCCCCTGACTACCTGCACAGGTAAGACCCAGTAAAGGTTTCCTGTGATGCAGTATTTTGGATTTAATTCTGTAATTTTCTATATTGAGGTTCCCTTGTTTGAAATTGTGCTCTGTGGTACAAATGAACCTTTTGTCTCTGCTCAGGTTTTATGGAAAGAACTCCTCCTACGTGCACGGCGGCCTGGACAGCAACGGCAAACCAGCAGAGGCAGTTTATGGACAATCTGTAAGCAGCTTTCAGCCTACAGATAACAGCTTTTAAAAATGTTATTTCCATAGAGAGGTGCTGCACTTCACTCCCACACACCAACACAGCAGGAAAAAGATACTAAAGGGCTGAAATGAAAGTGGTTTACTAGAGCTGTTTGGTTCATAAAGGACAGATTCTGTTATCATGTCACGTGACATATCCATTAATGATGATTACTTCTTTTTCAGCCTTTTTAAAAGAAGTGAGCGAATGTTTAAAACTGTTTCAGTAAACGTACAGACACTGATTGTGCTTATTGAACCTCCACTCCATCGTTTACAGGAGATCCATAAGAGGGTGATGGCTTTGAGTTTCCGGGATTGCCACACTAAGATCAGGCACGTTGACGCCCATGCCACCCTGAACGAGGGCGTCGTGGTCCAGGTGATGGGCGAGCTGTCCAACAACATGCAGCCTATGAGGAAGTTCATGCAGACCTTTGTGCTGGCACCAGAGGTTTGCAATCGTCCATCAAACATCTTTCAGGAGCACAATAAAACCTACAGACGTCTTAAATGATTATTTTTCACTCCTCCAGGGAACCGTTGCAAACAAATTCTACGTGCACAACGACGTGTTCCGTTACCAGGACGAGGTGTTCGGCGACTCTGACTCTGAGCCTCCAGAAGGTGAGATAACGTTTCCGTTCTGCTTTTTATACTTATACACCTGATCTACACCTGATTTCACTTTTTTCCCTCTTAGCTGTGTATTTATCTTCTCTATAGCATAAAAATCTTTCTGATCACAGCTTTATTTAAAAGATAAATTGGCGCACGTTTCTCATTCATTCTTTAGATCACACAACTCGTATCAGCTCCGTAGTGTCGTAATTCAGAGGCATAGATTGCTTTTCTTTGAACTGCTGAACTGTATTTTATTTATGGAAGTTGAAGCTGCTGTAAATCTTAGATGTCTGGAAACACAAAGCAATAAATTGAATATTAAAACGGCTAAGTTCAGGATTGAACCACAAACGGCTTAATACTCCTTTGGGTTTTTGTTTTTTCTTTTTAAATTAACAGAAGTGCAGAGCTGAGTGTTAATTTCTCTATAATTTAAAACAACAACGGAGAAACACCATTTTGGGCGGGGCTGGATATTTACATTGGTCTCCTGATTTTAGGTTTGATTCACAATGTGCAGAATCTGTTCACTTTAAAGACTTAGTGTAAATACTAATGTTGTGAAATGTGCAAAAAGAATTGCACAAGTGAGCAACTGTTCTTCGAATATAAAAATGTGTAAAATGAACATTATTGTATTGTTCTTGCTCAACTCAAAGAACATTAAAACTCTTCACCACACACAGATGTGATCATTGTGCATTAAAAAGAAATTAAACGCTGAACTGTCCATATCAGTAGCTGTCCTGAACTTGTTTGTGTTTTTTCAGAGTCTGAGGATGAGGTGGAGGAGATCGAGGAGAGGGTTCCTTCCCCTGATGTCACTCCTGAGGAGTCTGCTCCTTTCTATGACTCAACAGCCTGGTACAGATTATTGATTTATGTTCCTGAAGCTTTAACTGCTTTGACATAGACACATTTACATTCAGCCCCTGATCATGAGCCTCATTCTGTCTCATGCAGACTCCACTCTCACGCAAGAGAATTTCTGATTCTAAATGGTTGATTCTTGTCTCTTGCAGTTCTGAGCCTGTGGTTCCTGGTGACGAGGAGGAAGCGGCAGCGAGTCCGGAGCCTGAGCCAGAGGTTGAAAAGGAGCCGGAGGCCGCTGTAGTGGAGCTGAAGTCGGAGACGATGCTGGAGTCACAAACGGACGCGCACACAGCCGAAGACCAGACGGAGAAAAGCCCTGCCGCCACCACACCAACGACAGAAGCTGCCTCTGTGCCTGCGGAACCTGCTCCCGCTGCTCCCGAAGAAAACAGGGTAGGTCTGAACGTTCTGAAATAGCTGCTGATGTAGAGCGAGAACATGAATTCAGCCACAGTTTGACATTTCTCCTGTGTTCTGACCTCCTGCAGACGTTCTCCTGGGCTTTGGTCACCAGTAAGAACCTCCCTCCCAGCGGGGCTGTCCCAGTCTCAGGAATCCCCCCACATGTCGTCAAAGTCACTCCCACAGCACCGGTAGGTTTGTTGAATCCTCACTGGTGTAAAACCTCTCTCAGGTGGGGCTGATTTGGTTTAATTATATTTCAGCCAAATTTCATTGGTAATTTTTTGAATAGATTAAGGCAACAGGACACAAACCTGCACCTTTATGATGACAGTTGAGGAAAACAGTTGTTTGTTTCTTTTTGTTTGTCTCCTTTATAAAAGCTTGTGTTGACTCTTTTAGCCCAGAGTGGAGGTGAAGTCAGAGTCCCAGACAGCAACACAGAGACCGCAGAGAGACCAGAGGCCGAGGGAGCAGAGGCCTGGAGGTCCCCCACCAGCACACAGAGGACCCAGACCAGGTACACGCACAAATACTTGGTGTATACAGTTGGCAAATGTTCTCTACTCTAATCTGAGACTCATTGTGACAGGTAAACAAGCATTGGGCTGTTTGTATAAACCAAACTTAATCAGATCTGATGTGTCCTCTTGAATATGGCACTGAGGGCAAATACGTGTTAACAGATGCTCTACACATTAAAACTTGCTGATCAGTTGCAGGTAACAGTTGCCTGCAACTGCACTGGTGGAGATTCAAACCTGAGTGCAGTGCTGTTCCTGTAGGCGCATCTCAGAGCTGTGCCCATGTTTTTGTTTGGAGTTCTCTAATTTTTCTTTGTATTCTAAAACGTTAAACTCACCGTGATTTATAACCATTACCAAAATGTTTCACTTTAATTGAAGACACTAACGGTGATGTACAAAACACGGCTTATACATGTGTATGTTCTGAGCTGTTGAATTGCTCGTTTCAGCTCGGGAAGGTGAGCAGGGGGAGTCGGAGGGCCGCAGGGTGGCCAGGTACCCCGACGCCCACCAGCTCTTCGTGGGCAACGTCCCTCATGACGTGGACAAAACGGAACTCAAAGAATTCTTTGAACGTAAGTTGGATGTATTTATTTCTAAACTTCTCATCTTTATTTCTTGTAAAACATAACTTGCATGTTTTGAGTCGTTAAGACTCTGATACAAAACTAGTTTTTGAATATTTAAGGAAGCCAGGTGTGTTACACAGCTTGTTTAATAACGGGCTGTAAACTGTAGTAAATGTGTTGCTTTGCTCCTGCAGAGTATGGCACAGTCCTGGAGCTGAGGATCAACAGCGGAGGAAAACTGCCAAACTTCGGTTTTGTGGTGTTTGATGATTCTGAACCTGTGCAGAAAATCCTCAGCAACAGGGTAAATGTCTTTTTTTGGTTTAACAGGAGTGTTTGTTTGTTTTTTAAACTGCCATGAGCCACCTTCTGTGGTGATTCTCACAGTCTTGCCACGATATCAAATGTCCACATGCAGTCTGTTGGAAATTCTTCTCTCTCTTCTGTTCAGCCCATCAAGTTCAGAGGCGACGTCCGTCTGAACGTAGAGGAGAAGAAGACCCGGTCGGCCCGGGAGGGCGACAGGAGGGACGTCCGACCCCGCGGTCCCGGCGGCCCCAGAGAGCGAATAGGAGGTGGCGGAGGACCCCGAGGCCCCCCCAGCCGAGGGGGCATGACGCAGAAACCCAGCTTCGGCTCCGGACGGGGCGCCGGGTCCAGCGAGGGGCGCTACTCTGCTCAGCGTCAGTGAGGCTCCAAACCTGAGTGGTTATTGATTCACTGCAGCAGGAACCAATTGGACAAACCCAAGTTTCTGTTATTTACATCTGAGAAAAAATTAGGAATTGTTCATTTAAAACAAAGCGTTGGTCGCTACACTCATGACTCATTCTCCTAAATGACTAAGTACTTCAGAGGTATTTCTGTTAGTAATTGACAGGTTTGGTCAAGTCAGACCAGCTCCTGCTGCATTCAACAACCTGTCTCAGCGTCTGTCTCTCACGAAGATGGCTGCCTCCTCTTCCTCCACCCTCACCTCATTATTATTCTTCTTTTTCACCTGCTGCTTTTTGTTTCTCTTCGAGGAATCCAGAATGTCACTTCTGTTTAGTTTTTTCTTCCCTGTCTCTTCCTCCTCTTTGCCTTTTCCACCAACACATGTATTATCTGGCATTTTTTTTCGTTTTTCATGCTGAAGTTGAATTTATTAAAATATGAATTGAAACATGCAGACATATGAAAAAGGGTAAATACTACTTGAATTGGGGATTAAAAAACCCAGAGTTGAGTTTTTTTTTTTTTCCGCGTTCTCTCTCCCTGTTTCTTAAAGGAACGTGTACTTTACTGCTTGGGCAATCCTGTGTATTGCTGCCACCGTTGTATCTAGCGATGGATCTGTCTTATCTTTTTATTCTATCAGGTCAAGAGCTGAACTGTAGTGGTTTTATTTGAGTAATGTTGGCTTGTAATATGTGGATTCACGGACGTGTCTGGATGGAGCATGTATCAAATCCTGTTGTACTGATGCACTTCATTTGTCATCATGCTGAAAATGCGCTCACCTGCCGATGAGAGAACTAAATTAAAAGTGATTTACTGTTTTAAACCTTGTTTTGTTTTTGTCTCTGTGCTCAGATATTGCTGTGACATGCCAGTACACGTAGAATTCGCCTACACATCCTGATCTACAACTTTTCTACATTTTTGACTCGAGTCCACTTGATCTTGGTCGCCTTAGCACAGCAGGCGTCTCCTCTTGAAAATGTGTTAATACGTTTGCACCGGTTTCACACCATTTTTCAAAACCGTTAACCCATCATCTGAAAACTCACTTTATTGTTGGATTAACTGTCCAACAGAAGTAATTTATTATAATGTACATAATTATCTGCAATCAGTCCTCATTCATGTAGAGAAGATGTAGATGCCAACGACACATGAGAATAAGATAATTCACCCATAAATTTTATTTCTTCTAAACGTAAGCTTGACCAGTTTGTAAAAAAATTAATCTGCTGCAGTACACCTGGCTGGATTTGAAGAGCTCTTGCTGTGAAGCAACACGTGCAGGTAGGCAGGGAAAATAGAGATGAGAGCTTGGAAACTGAACACGTCGCACAATGTGTGGCAGGAGGTGAAGGTGAGTGGCTGTGAGAGATCACAGTGGGGCTAATTGGGGAATGTGGTGCAGGTGAGCTGGAGGGTAGAGCTGGGTCAGATGTCGTGACTGATGGGAGAGCTGAGCTGGCAAAATAGGAGGCGGAAGAGCAGCAGATAATGGTGTGAATGTGTGTGTCCGGCAGAGTGAGCGTAACATCCACTACAAATGTTCTCACATTATCCAGTTTCATTTATACACATGACAGTAGATGTATCTATAGATCAAAAGGCACAGTGTGGGGTCACTGCTCGAGACAAAGACATCAAACAAGAGGGGACAAAAGTTTCTGTCATGATGCAAGAGGGGCACAAATAGTGCTCGTGCGTGTTGGGTCTTCCCGTGCACAGCCAGTGGAACGATCTAAGAGAGATAACTAAAGTTTAATAAAGGAGTAATACGCTCTCACAGCTTTCAATGATCCACTCACACCTCAGAGGTGTCCCTTTCCACACGGTGGATGACAGAGTTTCATCAGGTTGGCTGTAGCTGTAGTTTACATACAAACCATTTAATCCTGCCAGTGCATTCATCAGTTTTTTGGTGCCATTTTCATTCAAATAACAGAAAAACACTATTCTTTTTGAAATTGTACATTCATAATCCTACACGCAGTACATAATGTAATTTTGCAGACATGCAGCAGAGTTGTTTTCCTGCATGAAAGCAGAGAAATAATGGATTGACAAACATTCTTTTAGATTTTTGATGTATTATGTTTATTGGATTATAAACCATTTCATATAATTAACAAATGAAACAGTGTAGAGAATAAATGCTGGAGTTGCTTTGTTACCTTGTTGTGGGTCCACAAACAGAACTTTTACAGACAGGATACGTACTTTTCTGAGCTTTAAATATTGTTTCATAGATTCCTTTTTGCTTCCCTTTCTACTCTGTACACGCTTCCCTTCCAGTTGACACATTTCCTCTCACAGTGGATCAAAACCTTGAACTCAACACACTCCTCACATTGAGATTCAGCTGACGAGCTGCAGGGTCACTGTCCTGTAACTGACCTGAAGACCCCCCCCCGATGGATCGATACAGTACCAGAAAGAGATGAACAACAACTTCAGTAAATCACTGAAGTTAGCTTTAATGTGATGGTGTTTCTGCAGAGGCAGCCAAATACCCGCGTCGTGCTGCATTAAGAAGCAGAGAGATGATGCACTTTGCTCCGAGTAGAGAACTCGAACATGATTTGCATGTCGTGAACTCATGCTGCTTAATGATTTTATGGCTCTACGCCGGCGACAGTTGTGGCCTTCTCGTCGCTGCTGTATCTCAGCAACGACTGGAGGTTATTTCATTACATCTGGCACAAACGTCCACTTGGCAGAGGCAACAAGGCAGGAAGCCATGATTTCTCTGAGTTTTCAGAAGAAAACTAATTCAGTTTAGACTTTTATTCATAAAAAATAGTTTTATATCAAACTCCAAAAGTTACCCAGGCCGCGGCCTCTGTGGCACCCTGCTGGGCAGAGGCATAGAACCATGATGCAGTAATTCCACTTATATAATGTAATTAATGCAGAAAACAGCCTCAGAATAAAAACATATCATGAGGCTCAGCTGGATTTTAGCACATGCACCACTGAAGGCCCCAAAAGTTAATCTATATGAAATGTTTTATTTTGACATTCAACGTCTTATGCCCCCTCATACTTGTTCAAAAACACATTGATGAAGTGTGTTACTCAAATTTCTAAAAGTGTCCAATAAATGCAAAACAGCCCTTAATACTCCCAGTAGGTGGATCATATAGCGCAACCTGCATAATTTCCTACTGTGAGCTGAATAATTATTTGAGCACAGTCATGTTAGTAAAGCAGCCACGTATCAGAATGTACCACTAAAAACCCTAATTTCCTCGACTTAATGACCCCTTAAAGACATTTACGTGGACCTTATGTGGAGAGCTGTACATCCAGTAATCATGACAGATTATTAATATACTATCAGCCAGGCCAAAGGCTGTTTTAACAACACAAAAGAGCATCCTTTACCATTTCATCTTGATCCATGACTGCAGTTTGAAGCTGGCCTGGAGGCATATGGGAAGTGCTTCCATCTATATGATTAGCATTGATTTTCAGCCTGAAACCAACTAGCTTGTGTCTTCATGAGGAGTGAGCTGTTCATCTGTGATCGTCCTCCAACGTAACGCAGGTTCAAATGCCCGAGTGGCCACTGACTTGTACTTTATCTCTCGTCTACTGGAGGACGCGCACACAGAGCATCGAATTACAGCTGCATTTTAGTTTTAGAGGCTCAAGTTTCCCCACATGTGTTGTAGTTTCTGAATGACAACATTTATTGAAAACCAGGTTTGGAGTACAATCATGCCCACGTGTTGGATGTGAAGATTCCTGACTTTTGCTCGCACTAATAAATCCGAGCCAGGAACCCTGCAAAACATGTCAGACAGAATTTCTTGTGTTTTTTCTTTTTACCAACATTTGAGAATAATCTCTCTCTTTACCAGCTGATGACTGGCAGTAGAAATGTGATGTAAAATTTGCTTCTCTGCTGACTCCACTGGGTTTTTTCATCTGTCAGCAACTACTTCTTTTATTATTGACACATTTGCTGCTTTGTTCATATAAAATATTGATGACCAGAGTTTGCATCAGTTTCCTTTGATTTCTTGACTGAAGTCCAAAGTTGCTCCACTTTAAGTGTGTAGCTGCAGTAGATGAAGCAACTGGGGCTTGCAAGGTGTGTGACCCAGGTGACTTCAGGTGAGTGGTAGTTACTCCGTAACTCAGAAACATTAAGAGGACGAAGCCTGGAGCCTGCAGCAGGTGTTAGTATGTTAAGCATAGCTCATTTTAAGGTTTTAATGCATTTGCACTGTATCTGATAATAATTACAGTAAATATTATTTAATTATGGCATAATCACTATGTCTAATAACAATAATCATTACAGTCTAATTTAACAATATCAACAGCATCTGGCATTTAAAAAATAAAAGTCACTCTTAAAGTCAATTAACACACAGGTAGGGAGGTCAGTGACTTGCTCAAGGACATATGGCGCTTAATGGACTCATTAGTGTTGCAGGATTTGAACCAGTGACCTTCTTGTTACAGTACAGCCCCTGCTAACACACTGTGCATGCATATACAGGAGTAGTCTTGTCAGTATTCAGTGAGAGTGCAGCCCTGCAGCCACCTGCTGTGAACACACACATTAGTATTTGTGGACCAACACGGCTTCCAGCAGGTTCTGGTCCAGCTGGCAGCAACATCCCAAGCATACGGCCGGCATGTGCCCACACGCACACATTAGCAGTTCTGACAGTATATAGTCCCTCTGCCCCAAAGCTAACCATTGCAACCATGACAAGACTAATCCCAGTCTTTAATAACATTAACCCACTTTTCTAAGTCTCAACTCCCAAATGAGCTGCAAAGAAGTGGGGGCCAGACCCAATGTGCTCCACAGACTAGGAGTAAACAAAATTCTCCCTTACAAGACGTATTAGATTATTAGGACACTGTGTTGACTGACCGATTCCCTAAAGACATAACTTTCTTTAAAATGAGTGACTGAACTATTCGGGATTTGTCTAATCCCCACAAATCACAGTGTGGAGGTGTTGGTTCCTGCAAATATGATGAATAAGCAGCACAAACTCACACTGTGCATCCTCAGAACATAGTCATTGTTTCAATTTGTGTCTTTATTATTTCCTGTTGCTTGTCTTCTGCATCTTGTCACTGCTGTTGTGTCACAGAGCTATGCAAGTAAATCATGTTCACTGTCTGAGTCAGTTTTATTTTGCAATACGTATACAAAAAGTACTTTTTTTATTACAAAAGTACTTAAGTGTATTTTTGCTGAGGGGGCTGTGAGTGAACCGACAAGTTGTGCAAAAAGAACCACGGCCCAAAACATTAAAAATTCAATGCATAAGTCGTCATTTCTTAGCTAATATAGCTAACAACAAATAGATCCTGGTTGCACTTACTGGTTTGTTCTAAAAACAGAATTAATCAGAAGCTCTTAAGTAATAATGAATGCATGTGGTTGTTACCATCATCCTGCAGAGACAAATTTAATTAAACATTTTCATAAGATGAACAACGTACAGCATCTGAGACAGAAAAGTGTCAGAAAAAAAACACACCCTACAGTAGTGATTTATTTGCAATTTTTAATACCTTTTCTTTAATGATTACACAGATCCTTGAGTCGAGTAACAGAAAGCAAAAGATCCAACTCCAACAATCTTGACAATGTTCAAAAACAGATAAGGAGATTTTTGTTCAGAAAACCTTTAATCGTTAATAGAATTAGTAGTATGACATATTTCAATAAATATTTAGATATATACAGATACAGCAGAAACGGTACATTCTTTTTTTCTCTTCAAATTGCTTCACATTTTATTGTACAAGCCAAAATATCTGCCATTGTATTTATATTCATGCAAAATATTGTTTCTCAGATTAATGAAAAATAAAAAGGATTTACTTTTCTTTTTTTAATCCTGCTTTGATGTGCACTCTGGGATTATAAGCATCGTAATGAGAACTGTAATTTCTGCAAACTAAACGGGTGCACTTGGTGCCAATACACAATAGAAGCAAGTTAAGCAAAATTAAGGCCATTCCAACGTGTGCAAAGAAATCATTTAAATAAATATAATATTAATAACGTTTCCTTTAGTTCACAGCTGTTCACTGTATTTTTCCTTCTCCCCCAGGGTGTCGGATTGCACAATACATACAATAAAATACAAGAGAACCAAACAGAACCCCGAAACCCAACAGGAATCATTAATCATTGACAAATCCAAAAACCATGCTACTTTAAAATCCAGTTCAAAACCGAAGAACTTATAAACTTCCAAAAGCACATCCATCATTGTTCAGTCTGTATGCGTCACATCGCAACGTAATGCAAGAAAAATCCAGTATCTGTCTGATGTAATGAAGCCCTCCATACCCCAGCTTCATACAGTATAACAATGATTAATACAGAGATGACAAAGCTCTAAAATGACTATGATATGTAGAACAACCACGCCTGAGGAAAGGGTTTGTATGTGAAATTATTGAATTGAATGTAACATGGTGGTTGAATGCATGATATGCTTGCACGTCTTGGTTGCATATTTAACCCCAATATGGCACAAAAAGATATGTATGAGCACTCCAGAAAATGGATGACTGCTTTTGGCAAAGAGGCTGACAGACAGAAGTGCTTCTGACTTTTTTCCACATGCAGTGTCTATGGCACAAAAAACAAGTCAAACTACACTGACTGAGCCTCCATATGTTCCCCAGTTGGGTTTAGGCCATGATCAGAGAGGAGGCACTGCTACAAAGAGAGAAAGAAACATTAATGTAAGTCTGCAGCTCTGAAGGAACTCTAGATGGCACTGCTTTATATGATGAAGTCACCAAAATGCATGTAAATTCTTTATTTATTTTGGCATTGAAATTTTGAGAAGCGGCCTCCTTAGGTCTTCAGCTCCAAGCTAGACCGGAATCCAGAAAGATTTAAATGATAAATGTAGGAAAAATTAAGGAATTTTTCAGCACTTGAATGGACATCATATTTTAATGTGGTATCCAGTTGTCATTATTGCATCCATGCTTAGCTCACAAAAGCTGCCTTTTGGTAGAATTAAAGATAAGTTCTTTGTTGGCTTTTAGAGAAAACACATTTTCATGTATTCAGAATGATTAACTCTTAATACTCACTTGTAATGAGTATGACTATATAATATATATACATATAAAATATTGTAAGCTTAACAGCTTAGATTTTAACTAAATATGCTACTTCTCATCTGTTTTGCTACATTGCTTCTATGTAAGTAAGTGAAAGAGTTAATGTTACTAGTAAGCTACTTTTAAGGCTAGCTCCAAGCTGCATTTTAGGAAAACAAGGGGCCAATATCATCTAAAAGTCGCATGCACAATTCCTATTAAGCAAGTTAAATAGCGCATGTGATAGCTTTTTGACTAGTGTACAATGCTGTTTCTGTTTTTCTTTCTGGAAGTTGCACATGATTTCTTGGCTAAAGAGCAGGTTTGCTAGTTTTCCGACTAGCTCACCGTGCCTACTTTTCTCAGAGTTTGCTACATTGCTTTTACGTACAAAAGTGAAATAGTTCATTGTACTAGCAAGTGAACAGTGAGTTGCATTTTGGGAAAACTATGGACAAATTTGCATGTTCCCATTAAGCAAGGTAAGTAGCACGTGTGCTAGCTTTTTGACTAGCGTACGATGCTGTTTCTGCTACGTTGCTTCTACGTGTTTAAGTGTTTAAGTTGGCAATACTAGCAACCTTGGTTCAACCTTATCTTTGAGCTGCTTTTTGGCAAACCGAAGGGCTTTTTGTGGGGGAATTTTGTAGTTTTTGCGTGAAATTACCAGAAGGAAGTTGTGTCTTGTTTCATCAACAAAGAAATTTTATCTTGAGGCTATCTTGAAGATTTCTAAGCTTAAGAACAGGTTTGCTAGCTTTTCGACTAGCTTACCATGCCCACTCTTCTCACAATTTGCTGCATTGCTTCTATACTGTATATGTAAGCGCAAAAAGTTATTAGCTGGTTAATTTGAGCATTAATATAAGTGCAGCAATTTCAGCTGTATATGTACGTGATAGTAGAAATACACCTGCTGTGAACAAACTATTGAAAATAAATTGCATCCTTGGTGATCATGGCCTTGAAAGGTTTTACATCACTGTATCTAGGAATCATTTATTGACTGAAATGCATAGTTTTTGGGGTATCACATATTCTATGGCACTTCCACTTTAAACATGTTAAAATGTGAACATAAATGTGAGTGTCATAGCCCTTCAGATCATCTTTCACAATCTGACATAACTAAATTCATTAAAAACATTAAATTTACGATGGAATGAAACAAATGGAGAACATCTACATTTCTTATATGTATGAATCAACTTTTCTCATTAAGCACGAGTAATTTATATCACCTAAACCATAACATCTTAAAGAATTAAAAATGTAAAGTTGTGTAGAAATAAAAGTAGAGAATAAGGGATTTGTAGGTGACAGCTAAAATAAAAAGTAAATCTTTAAATAATTAAAGTCATAGAAGGATGTAATTTCTTTATATCTGACATTAGTCTGAAAAACCCAAACACAAGAAACAAAAAAACATCTTTCGTTTTGCTTCAAAACAAAATAGAGACTTAAACATTTCCAACATTAAAAGTTTCCCCATATGCGAAGCTCACGAAGGTTAAAATAAAACGCTTCACTGTATTATTGTTGTGGAGTAAAATACATTTTCCACAATTCACTCCCTACAATGAACATTTTCATTTGTTATGATGCTGAAGAAGCATTTGCCTGCTTTTGTGTGACACATTTTAACTTTACAATAAAGGTTCAGTTGATTGTTTTAAACTCTGGACTCTGTATTACTGAAGTGATTCTTTACACAAAAGAAGATCAGATGCAGAAGAATGGCTCACGCTGCACGGTGAAGGAATACTTCAAAAAAGTTAGGTGACATAAAACCAGTTTTATGAGTGCATTGAGAGGCTGTTAGCCTAGCTTAGCATAAACTCTGGAAACAGGGAAACTATTAGCCCTGACTTTTTCCAAAATATGCCACATATACAAACAACCCCACAAGCAGTTCACTATTTAACAATATCATCATATATCAATATTGATCATGTAATTGTGATTGTATAATCAGTACACAAAATAAAATGTAAAACCAGTCATGCTGATCTAGGCTAATCGCCTCCTGTCTTGCATCTAACACACAAAATGCTTTTGATCTTCTTACACTAATCTTCTACAGAAAGCACAAATGTTTATTTCCCAAAATGTTCCCAAATTTTTTAAAGAGTCTGTTGTGAAAAGAGACGGCAGTGACAGAGTTTCAGGAAACACTGTATATCCTGAAACACTCACGCTGAACACATTTTCTGATTAAACAAATTAAAAGCAGAAATTAAAAAAACAAACAAATACGCTTTAGGAATACAATAAATCTTTAACTTTTCTTGTGTCAGGTTACTCTAAATTTAATTTGTGTAAATGTCATTGGTGAAGTACAAAAAGCACTTGGGAATTATTTAAATTATGCATATTTGGCAAGATGGTAAAGGGAAAAACAGAAGTAGAGATAAATGACCTTTACCTCTTTCTGCACTTTCTATCCCAGTGAGGTTGGACTCAGTCAGCTTCCTGCTGACATTTCTACTAGAAAACATTTTTCCATACAGACTGCATGCATTGGACAGGTTGCCACTTTTTATTCCACTATTTTTTTCACTTTATCTCTCCATATTACTTCCATATTTACCAATAAGCATAAAAGACTTCTATCAGTTAGCAGCGGGATGAATGAACCCGAAAGAAACTCGCAGAAAGATGTCACTGTTGAGATGGAGGAGCTAAAAGGAAGGAAAAAACATAATTGCATATAGTGATCATTGCATAGAGAAGCCTGGTGCAAAAGAAAAAGAGAAAAAACATCATCTGACAGCTAATCAAACCAACTGGTTTGCTGAATGATCAAATTCCAACATGGCTATGACAAAATAAAACGTGTTCCATGTGGATGATGGCGGAACTTTTCCAAAATCATCAAGTTTGCAGCTACAGTTGGCATACGTGGATGAGATGGAAATACAGTTAATTAAGGTATAACAGGTGTTATAATCTGTATAATATACTGCGTATGTCTTCTCAGCTGGGGACGGGAGGGGTGTCGTGTCACATTTAGGTCGGGTCGAAGCAAGGGAAGCACTAATAAGATGCAAACATATCTATGTTCCAGTCCCAGTGAACACAACAAGGAAAGCAAACGAGGATCTGCATTTTTTTCTTTCCAGGATCGATTTGCTCTTTCTTCAGTCGATGCAAACAAACTAATATCTCAAGGATTAAAAAACCCAGAAGAAGAACGTGAGGGGACGCACATCAGTACATCGATTAACGTCAAACCTCTGCCCTTCCTCTTGATAAAAATGTCGGAGCTGGAGAACGCTGCACACCCACAAGCGACTTGTTTAATTGGCACATACATGAAGAAACAAACAAAATAAATAAGTAAATCGAACAAATGGAACATGAAATAAATTAATGACAAGTAGAGGAACACGTTGACCACAGATAAATGATATATTTTGTCTCATAACCTTCAGCACTGCTCATCCAGTGTTTGTTAGATTCTTTTTTGCCCCGTCGTGTGATTGACTGCGGCAGCCTCAAACTTCAAGGTTTCCTGCAGTTCAAGGTTTTGTGGCGTTGTCGGCGGGCGAGTGGGTCGGTGGAGTTGGGGGAAGCACTGACGACTGCTTGCAATACACATTTGAAGCAAATCTACATATATAGAATGCGTGATCCTTGTATCGCTTTATTTAATGGAAGCACTGATCCGCCTTCTTCCCTTTTTTTGGTGAAAAATCCCTCATTTCCAGATGCCTGCCTTTGGAAATAAAGTTCATATCTTTTCCATTTATGATAGATATATGAGTATATTACACTGCTGTATGTGAACGTCCCCCACCCTGTCCCCACATCACGTCTTCATATAGATTTAAATATCTGTCTTCACACGCAAAAAAATCTAAAATCAAATACAAGACCCTTTACAAGATTCTCAATATCTCCTTTCGTTCCAATCCATCCACACCCAAACAGTTTATTGGATGTGTCTGCAAAAGTCAGTGTTTACTTTTTCATTTTCATCTTTTCATTAATATATTGCCACATTCATATATCATGCATTTTACTGCATTGCTATTGCACTGGCCTGGATGAAAGAGGAGGTGTAACGATAAGGGGAACAGGGTTGGAATTTGAGACAGGAGAGGAGAATGAAAGGGGAAAAAAGCAATAAATATCTCAAATAAAGTGTACGAAGGGTCAGGTAGGGCTTGGGGGGGGGGTTCGATAGCCACAAAAAGCAACTTATCCTCAATCAAACAAGGTAGAGGATGAGGGAAGAGGACAAGGAAAGGAGGTGTGATTGGCATGAAAAAAGGAGCAACAACAATTCCTACTGAAGTCGTCTCTCTCTGTTTCTGTCTGTTTTTGTTTCTTTGCGTTCTCCTCTTTGTTATCGTTTTCATCATCCTCCTCCTCCTCCACCTCTCGACTACTGCTTGTGGACGTCCTCACTGCGGATGATCTTGTAAATGATCCAGTAGAAAATGTTAAAAATGAGGAAGACGAGCGGGAAGGCCACCCGGGACACCGTGTCAATGCGTTTGGCCCTGCTGATGAACAGCTTCTTCATCTCCTCAATGCTCTTCTCAGGCGCGGCCGAGGCCGGGGCGTTGTTGTTGTTGCCCTTGATGGCCATGCCGTCCTTGGCCTGCAGGCAGGCGGGGCCCATGCCGTAGCCGGGGAAGCTGAAGCGCCCCTCGCCCGTCTCATCCTCCTGCAACACAGGCCAAGACTCAGGCTGTTAGGAACCAGAGAAAGACGTTACTGTTGGAGGTGTGTGTGTGTGTGTGTTTGTGCGTGAGCTAAATTCATGCAGGTGTGGAGGGTGTGCATGTGTAACCGTGGGTATTTCCATTAGAGGTCTGTTTATTTACAGAGCTAAAGACATGAAAATCAACAGATGACATGAACTGAAAATGAAAAGTCAGCAGGCAAATCACTGTGTTGCGTGACTCAATATCTATATTAAACTAGTGATTTTAGGTTGAATTTGTATTTATAATCTCTGCCACTGTATCCTGACCAACCACAAAACGACATTTCCTTTAGCTTCACTGTCACTGATTAGGTTGGATACTATTTTCATTAAGTTTTGTTTTTGTCTATCTGGTAGGGAGATTGTTCAAGAGCGTATTTAGCCTAAGCACTTTAGCACAAAGACTAGTAGCAGAAGAAGACATTTAGTGTCCAATGAAAAGATACATAAACTGTACACCCTATCCGGCAGTTCCAAAATATTCTGTGTCAACAGTGACTGGTCAGCTGTGACTGATTGATGTGTGTGAATGGCAATTTATGGACTGGTCTTCATGTAATGAAACTGGTTTGCTCTCCTCACAGGTGTTCATCCTTTCACTGGAGCTGCTGTACAGGATTCAGAAGTGTAATCGATTGATCACATGACACTGAGCACAGAGACCACGCTGCGATCTCCCCTTTCTAACAGTCATCGATATGAGCTGAAGCCCAACACAGAGTGTGTTTATCTCACCTGTCAAGGGGAGTGATGCGGTGAGCTGGTCTGCTTGAATGGATTGGTTTGATTGACATGCACTGTACCTCAAGGTTATGGCGTGTGTGCTGTGCTTTCACCTGAGCACGGTGAGACATTGAAGGTACTGTCTGCACTGTCACCCTGCCTTTTCATTACAGGAGACACAGTGACTTCCTTATCTAGTTCAGAGATTACAACACAAACACTGTGATGGGCTGAGAGACACTGAGCATGTGTGTATGTGTGTGGAAAATAAATATACAGAACAACATGCACTTCAAAGTGCCTTTCAAAGTTAAAACAATGCCCATTAAATTAAAAAATAGCAGACAAAAAGCCCTCCGACGACTGGGAGCCATCTCTGCTTGGGATTCAAATTTTTGATAAAAGACGATGTCAAAAACATCATGCATGAATGCGACTTGTGTTCCCTGTGGGCCACTGTGGGAGACTGTGTGGCAGAGAATTTTCTAGTGCATTCTGGGTAAAAAACAGAGCATTTTGTGATCAGAAAGCACAAGCACAAGCACAAGCACAGCCTGAAGCGGGAGGAACTGTTGGCAGAAGCAGAACTTAACGACCGACGCAAAACCTCTGCAGCAACAACAAATCAACCAGTCAGAATGAAAATGCAACTCAACTCTCTTCTGATAGACCAGCCTCTAGTTCCCAGCAACAGGAAAGAGACAAAGTAAATAGTCTGCTGGCCAATAACTGCAAATATCCATCAAAAAAATAGCTTAAAAGTAAATCAAATGTCTCGTAAATCAGATCAAATAAGGTGAAAGCCACTAAAGGAGAAATGTACCTTTGTTTGTAGAAATATGTGTCTGTGTGTGTGTGTGTTTATATATATGTATATATATATACAGCTCTGGAAAAAATTAAGAGACCACTGCAAAATGATCAGTTTCTCTGATTTAGCTATTTAAAGGTATATGTTTGAGTAAAATATATGGGCAGTAGTAGCCCTGTTGGCAGAGCAATAGTCTACAAACCCCAGGGTCAGTGGTTTGATTCCCAGTTCTTCCTGTCTACACATGGAGGTGTCCTTGGACAAGACACTGAAACCCTGTAGTAGAGCCGACAGTATCGCCTGGCAGCAGTTCAACAATTTTCCCAAGGGGATCAATAAAGTATGTCATTATTTTTATTACTATTATTATGTGCATGCGCAGTGGTGCAGTGGTTCAGCCAAGTCTGCAGAAGAAAGGCTGATCGACGCCACGCCAACTTCTATGGCAGCAACGACCCGTGCACTGGAGAATCCAACGCGACAGAGGATATGGGTGGTACAAACTGAAGACGACCTGACGCCCCAACGCCTGAACCTCGATCAAGCCAAAGTCAGCGACATGGACCGCAAAGCGTGGAATCACGTCATAGACGGTGTTCGACATCCCGCGGCACCCACAGCAGCATATTGGTTGCAAGGATGACCCCCCCACCCAAGCACTAGCTAGGGATCAAAGGAGACGAAGAAGATTATATGCATGCATGTTGATATGTGTATCTTTAGATGCGTGTGCATGTGCGTGTGTCTATGTTAGACCACCAGGTAGTGGTCCAGTTTTAGTGCCTTATGTCCCTGTTCTGTCCTTGCATCCACACCAACTCATCTATTAGTGTTAACACACACACACACACACACACACACACACACACGCAAATACACACACGCACAGGGTGTCTACACATTAGCTGCAATGCTAGCCGACCTCTGCTCGTCCTTCAGTGATGCTGCTAAACTATTACAGATGCTCTGCTTTATTCTCCCTGCCATGTGATTAATGTGGAGAGCAGAGGGACGTGAGGAGGAGGTGCAATGAGGAGGACAATGAAGGGAGGAGGAAGCGTGATGAGGAAAAGAAAAAGAGGACAACAATAGGTGAAAAAGGAAAAAACCCTGCAGCCTGTAAACACTGTTTACAGGCTGCAGGGCAAAAAAAAGCACTCATTTTATGTCAGAACACGGACCCGAGCAAAACCAGACCTACACCCTGGGTTATCCCAGGTGTGTGCTGAGTCTGTACAGTCCATGGATGGATGGATAATGGATGCATGATATTTCAACTTCTGTGTTTGTTTAAAATGAACAGTTGTAGTTAGAAATAGATGCTAGAGGTCCACAAAGATGCAAGAAAATGTGCACAGAGTTCTGCACCAGTGCACATGCAGCTTAAAGCCTGCGATATCAGATAGTAACCCTCGGTGTAAAACTGATATGACAGTGTCACGTTCCACCTGTAGACAGAGACAATCTACTTACCAGTGTAAGACACTGTTTTCTCCACTGCACAATCTGTATACATCTATACTAATACTGTACAGAGAGAGAGTACAGAGAAAGGTAAAATAAGGTGTGCAGAACACAGTCACGTGCTGCAAGCTGCAAAAGTGAAAAGTAAATACAAATAATATCACTAAAACTGGGAAATGGAAATGTTGACATAACCCTTTGTCACTGTTGGTCTCTCAGTTCATCTACCTGCAATAATGGGCATGACTTCATGACCGCACTCTCAAGATGTATTTAATCTAGTTCATTATCTTCTTGTCATTTTGTGGTGAGGGAACTGCATCATTGTAGATTTGTTTTGCATGATTCTGGGTAGCACTGTCGTTTACAGCTCGGTAATAATAGGGTAATAATATTAAGGTGAGATCATGGTAATAATCACCTAAGGCAGGGTGTAATGGTTTGATAATAACAAGGTAATATAAATGTAACTGGGTAATTATTTAATTAAAACCTTTACAAAGCACATGGTTATTAATGTGGAACGCAAACGCAGAGCTACAGTAATTACCTGGAAACATACATGGTAGGTTTTGTGTAATAACCATGAAACAGAGCTGTGAAATGCAAAACTACCTGTTTTCATATTAGTTCATGGTAAAATAAAAACAGGAAGTTGTCCATCGTTATTATTAAACCATTACACCCCGTCTTATTTGGTTGTTACCATGCTATTACCTTGATATTACCCTATTGTTATCAAGCTGAAAACTACAATGCTGCCGAGAGCAGAAAAACAACAGAGATGAAGTAAGACAAAAACACAACGACTGAAAGAGAATAAATAGGATGAAAGAGAGAGAGAGAGAATGGAAAAAAAGCAAGTAAAGTAGAGAATTAGAGAAAAATAATGAACCATAGATAAAAAAATATGAAGGTGGAGAAAAGCAATTAGCAAAAAGGAGCCTGAGAGATGAGTAAGGGAGATGGAAGGGCGAGAAGAGAGTCAGAAAGGAAGAGAAAAAGACAACAAGAGGACCTCTTAGCTCGTTCATCCATCATGCTTTCTTCTCCTGATTGAAACATTTAAATCTCTCCCTCTGCTGATGTGATTAATCGAGCGAATTAGCAGCAACGAGAAAACAAACTGCAACAGGCCCGCTGTCCTCCGGCATCTCCTCTGCAAATATTCCCCTTGTATACTTGTTTTAGAGATCTGCATTTACATAAAACATGATTTGGAAAGGTGTCAGCCCAAACTAATGACAGCATCAGTCTCTCCTGAACCAGGCCGTAAGAGGAATTCCATGGCTTGTGTTCCGCTTTATGATTTCCCCCCAGAAGCAATTCCAGCTGAGCACTGGGGAAGGAAATATATTTTAAATTTGCCTTTGCTGATCCATTTTCTGGTGGATTCATCTCAAACCGTCCTCCACCACCTCTCCCTGTCTCCCCTCTGCCTCTCTCCTCGATTAAGGCCATTTGAGGCTTTTTAGGATGTTTCAGTATGAATATGTCAGCGGTGAGTGGAAGCTGAGGGGAATCTTTAAGTAGATGTGAGTTTTTAGTCTGCGGTTCTACTTATAAAGATATTCAAAGAACAAGTAGACACTGATATTTTTCATTGGAGCTGCTCATGGTGTTATCTGGACATTCATTGTCCTTTGTGATTTAAAGTTGGCTTAGATTGATATAAAGTATGGTGATCATCTGTGATTCTGCATCCCAGCTTTCATCTGATTTTTATCAGTGAGATAACAGTCACTGCTGTGTGTGTACAACCATGCAAGTGACTAATATACTTTACATCAGTGTTATTGTAATCAAGAAAAACTTTGACAAAAATGTTAACTGACTGCTCATTTTTAATGACAAAAACTACATTAAGGCTAAACAAAAAGTAACCTCCAAAAACAACAGCTATGACCAAATATATACAATTTTTTAGTTAACAATTAAAACAAAAAGATAATGTGAAAGAGAGAAAAATGGACACACATCTACTGTGTAATTACCATTTTCAGGTAAGGGATTTAGCTTCACCTCTCAAGCTAAATCCAATGAACAGTACTTTAGTCAAAATATGTCACAGTAAATTCACCCTACTAATCTTGTTATGGTTGACATACATTAACACGTGATCTTATTTAGTCTTTGTTGAGGCTTTCGTTGGCCTCATACATCAGACAAATAATCGTGCTGATTACTTAGCCTGTGTACAATTTGTCAAAGCTGCCACAGGCAGACTTCAAAAGCCTCATCAAAGTAGATTTTGGGCAAACAGAAACAAACAAAAAAGTAATTTAGTCTGGTTAAAATATCTCAAATCTCTTACAGTTAACAGTTTATCATATATACAATGTCGGCCCCTGTAACACCCCTGGGTTCGCCGTATTAAACGCTGCTGTACTTACAGTGCTGAAGTTTCAGAAACTCAGTGTGTTTTAACAATCTTATCTGCAAGATAATATCTTGGCAATTAATTAGGCTGTCTGTCTTCAGCAGTGATCGACAGTGTCTGTGGAGATTCGCAGTCATCCAGGTCATTATTATCCTGAAGGTGCTTGTCCAGTAGCAACTAGACTGGCTTGAATCAGAATCAGCTTTATTCGCCAAGTATGCTAGCACATGAAGTTCAACAGTGACTGGCTGTGGCCACGAAGGACAGTGCAGCACAATAAAGCTGAACCTTGGGGTCACGCACCACACAACGATGCCGACACAGCTGCAAAAGCCGTTTTTCCTCAGTAGTGTGAACACACCTTAATGCTAATGGGATACAGGCTACTGTATCTTAAAAATGGAGCATAACATTAACATGATCTCTTCAGCACTTCTATACAATATTGTAAATGCTATTTGCCCAGGCAATTCAATTAACCCGTCTCCTGTCTGGAGAGTCGCCTGCTCTGTTAAAGTCTCTGGCTCATCAGGCCACTGACCTACAATTATTATTCGCATGATGTGCTGCACTGTTCTTTTGTGTCTCCTCTTTCTCTTTTAGTTTGAGCATTTGATCTGAGTAACATTTTACGTCATGCATTAAATGTTTAAATTTCAATGTCAATTATGGTTTCCTTTAGCTTGATGTAGGGATTAACTTAGCCTTTATTATTTGTTAGACATAATGAAAACATAGACTTTACCCTTCACAGAGATGTCAAAACTTGCTTTGGCCCCAAAACTAACTTCTTGAAATAATAATAATTATTAATTAATCATTTGTGTTATGAATTATTGATACAACTGCGTTATAATAATACTGTCAGTGGCAGCCCATCAATAGAGGGCACCAGGGCACCACCCCACCTGTCTCACATGAAGAAGATGGGAGTCACATAAAATAGTTTTACAAAAATATGAAAATTAAAATAAACAAACTATAAATTATACAGCCAGTGAGTACCGTGTATTACCTGCACTAAAGTGTTAGTTTAAAATGGTTGTTTATGGCGAGTGAACCGTATTGTGACGTATTTCCTGTTCCTCTGGGGCGCATAAATCTTTACCATCGACTCTCGTTATAAGTGGTGCATGCGTAGTAGAACCCCCTGCAATACAAAAGATTAAGACAAATGCTAAATGTTTGTTACTACACCATAAAGATGAAACTGTTCACACTAACATAGTAAACTGAAAATGTATAAATATCTGTATTTTGTTACCCATCTTTTACAAGCTGTCACATATTTCAATGCAGTACTGTTATTTTTTCACATTTTCTTTAACACAAACAAGTTCTGGGTGAGTAACTGTTATTTTTTATTAACATAAAGTTATGTTTATTAATAGTGTTTATTACTGCATGTAATTTATGTTATTTCTTTATGTTATGTTATTTACTTATTACTCTAATCTAACATCTACATGAGGATTTTTTGGTAAAAAATAAGAAGCTTGAGATGAATTCAGGTTTGATTTTACAGTATTGTCGATGAGCTTTTGGTTTTATTGTTCAGTAAGAACACAGATAATCTGATGCAAATTCATGTTTTTACTAATCCCTTTGCTTTTAATGGGCAAGAGGTCAAAGTCGTTCTTTTGTGAACAGGGAGTCATAACTCTGAATGTTAACGTAACATAATGTGGAAGGGAATGTGGTAACTGGTTGCACTGAGTATATTCAAGCGATAATATTCATAGGTGCAAGTGCAGAACATGTGCCGGATGCAAAAAAAAGGCCCCCACTCAGCCACTTAAGTGTTTTTTTGTCTAATCAGGAAACAGTGAAAGTGTTTTATGCCACTTCACAGCCGACCTGTCAATCTGAAGGCTGAGTTGAGCCCGCGGAGATCGTTGATCGCTCTCCCTCTGCTTCTTTAGGCCTCTTAATCCCTGCGCTCTCTTATCTGCCTTTGTTCTAAAAGCTGCCAAACAGCCTGTGAGATCAAGGCATTTAGAGCAAACCAGCATGTACAACTTCCCCCTGCCGAAAAACGTCTAATCACTGCTAACGAGCTGATTATAGCCGATCAATCAGAACGTCAGTTTCCCTAATAAGTTGTTGTCATTGTTAAACAGCAGGATGCTGTCTGTGGGGGGTGAGTATGTCCCTCAGACCACTTCTCCAAATCTGCATCTTTTTCCCCAGAAGGCTGAGTGAACCAGAAACAGACATAGCTACAGAGGAGGAAGCATCTCAAGGCTCTGCGGTCGCTCTTATTTCCTTGTCGATGTTGTTGAGGTAATAGAAGAGTCAAAGACCAGATCAGGCTTTAGCAGCTTTTTGCCTTGAGGCTAAATGAAACATGGTCTTATGTACTTGTTTACTATGATAGTGGATGGTATGAGATTTATAATGTAGGCCAGTGATTTTTGATGCATCTGATTTAAGTAATTACACTTTAAATGAAAGCCTAAAAATAGGATCTAAAAATACAAATTTGCATTCAGCGCCCTGAACTTCAGAAACAGCACTGAAGATACACTGAGGACAGTTGTGATCGAAACGGAGGCGAGAGGCAGTAATGTTCGACTTCCCTTTGATTTCTAAAGGGGCTCTCTCTTTTCCAGTCTGGAGAGCTTGTCTGTGTTAAACAAGTGAGCTGCTGCCAGGCGGGCCTATCCTTCAAGGATGAGTGGCGCTATTGATCTGATCTCTCTGCAGTTGCTTCGGCCCCCCAGCAGGGGGGGATGGGACTCCGCCTCGACGCTCAGAGGAGCCGGCTCTGCCTCTCTTCCCTCTCACAGGGCTGCAGTATCTGCCTTTTTGATCTTCCCTCCCTCTGTCTTTCTAATTAGACAGGCTTCTGAAACAGGTAGCCTCAGTCCGATTGCTCTCACTTTTTCTCCCTTTGTCTCGTTCTCTCCGGACTATCAGTGTCACTAACGAATCAATCAATCAGGGTAGAAACCACAGAAATCAGCACAACTGGGACTCCTCCAACTGCTGCTGCTGCTGTAGCTATCTGCACTGCAACGACAGCTTCACGTCTGACACTGAAAGACGAGCTGAAGCACAGAACTGTGTTTATGTCAGAGCAAGGATGGTACTCCTGTCCAGTACAGAGTTACGCATCAGACAATTTAAGCTACACAGTCCGATTGAAACAGAGAACTAGTTTGCCATTCTTCTTGTTTCCTTTCATTCTTGCAGTATATATGTGTGTTCTCCCTGATTCAAAGGGCACTTTTTGAGCATACGTGCAACATAACAGTTGTATGAAAGCCATAAAACCTTCAAGGACATTCTTTACTCAGACTGTACTGCAGAATTAAAGTTGAGTCTGTCTTCAAAAAGTGCTTACCTGCTGTCCACCATGTCTCTCATTAAAAAAGTAATTTGCTATATACTTACTATAGATGTTACTCTATGCACCTGCAGCTTTGTGGCACTTGTGTCAGGTGCTTCTAACTGAGCCGCTGTGACTCGGATTTTACCTCATTTGTATGTTCTTACATCTGCCCAATGAATGAATAAATGAATGTTACATGAATGTAAAACACAGGATTTAAGGCAGCAGTTAAGTTTGAGCATTGATGATGTTACTCTTACTTCCTGTTTTGCAACATATAGGACACAGAACTACTTTGCTTTGCCACTAAATGGCGCTGGGCTTAAATTGTGTTGCAGATTCATCAAATACGACTGTAACTCCTAGAGATAATGGGATAGTTCAATAACAATGTCAGTAATAACTCAGTTGCAAATGTTAGTGTCAATGGACAATAAAGCATCCTGTCACTGTTTCTTGTGTCCCAGGACAGCCGTTTCTCCTCCATTTCCTTTGTTTTTGGAGAAAGAGAGGTGAGTAGGCAGCAGCACCTCAGTAGCCTCAGGAGGGTTGTTTATACATGCTTGGGGCCAGTTTGCTCTGCATCGAGCTGAAACCTGACTGATAGCCCTCTCAGAGCTGTAATGGAAGGCTGTGGATCACATTAAGCTCACATTAAGAGGACTGGCCAGAGAGGTTAATGAAGAATGTGTGACGCCCAAGGACTGCCTCGCTCTTTCTCACTGTGAGTCAGTGAGGTTTCAGCATTACTGGATTTATTTCAGAGCCGAGCAGCTGGGATTAATGGTGATGATCGTATTGAGGGCCCTCATACTAATGAATTGTCTTATTTCATTCTTCAGTTTTTTATTGTGTTTAAAATAAAAATGATTTGTCCATTTGGACCACATTATGCATTATTATTACAAAATCCAATCTCAAATGCTTTGAACTCCTCTCTGCGTTTTCTTGGGAGTCCTTGAAGTTGTGCAGAGGTTTGTACTTGACAACGGAAAAGATGAAGTAATTTGTAAACTGGTGGTAGAAAGTACTGTATATCTACACTACCAGTCAAAGGTTTGGACACACATAGAAATGAGCATGTTTGTGAAAGAAAAGCAGATTTCATAACATCAA
>JAUMHL010000030.1:26579069-26602212 GCA_032362345.1 Sandelia bainsii
TTGGACAAAGGATGTTGAGTATGGAGCTGCCAGGCAGGAGGAAAAGAGGAAGATCTCAGAGGAGGTTCATGGATGTAGTGAAGGAGGACATGCAGACGGTTGGTGTGACAGAGCAGGATGCTAGACATAGGGTGAGATGGAGGCAGATGATCCACTGTGGGCACCCCTGAAGGGAGCAGCTGAAAGAAGAAGAAGAAGAAGAAGAAGAACTGAACTGAACTGGGATTCTGTCTGTGTCTGTGTCCTCTCTTTGCAGCGCCTTTGTTCCTACCCGGCCTCGTGAGGACATGAGGTCCTCATAAAAACAGTAACACATGCATGTGCTCACACACTTAAAACGTGTCAAACTCAATCAAGCAGCTCGAGTCAGCGCAGGCACGAACACATGCCCAACAACACCGCGATGCACGATGCTGCTCGTGAAGGCAGTCATGCATTTTCACCAGGTGAATGAATACAATCTCGCCTCCTCTCTCCCTGATCCACACACACACACACGCATAAACAGAGACACAAATCCACCACTGTACGCATTTTGTTTACTGCAGGCTTGTTGCTGCATTTCTTGTGGGTATTTGCATTTTTTCTGTTTTTTTTTTTTTTTTTTTGTCCTCCACCCCCACAAGCACGCAAAGCACCAGTTTCACAATCATCCAGCACTTCAATATTCTCAGCAGGCTTGACAGTTTTACTCCTTATTCAATACAGCAGCCTGGGGACTGTTAAATCAGAGTGGACAGATAGAATTGACTGATTAATGCTTCAAATACGAAGCCAGGCAAAGAAAGTAAAGAAAACCCCTGATGCATCTCAACAGTCCTCTAAGAAGTGCACGTACTGAAAACCTTAGTTTCAACAGAAATGTCAACACAAGATCCATTTGACAGTTCTGGATCTTTCAGTGATATCACATGATCATCAGCGAGCAGATCCACTTTAACTTGTTTGATCTAGTCGAACTGGATCTGATCTTATGTTATCTTATTGCAGGTTATCCATTTAATCCGAGTTTGTTGATGATTTCATTTCACTCTTGACGTAGTAAGGTCCATCACCGAGAACCCCGGTGAAACAGGACGATCTACACTTTACGAGCTCTTAGAGGATCTTGATTCTGTCATCACATCGTCATGTTACCTCCTCTCTCTAAAAAGAAGGATTCAGTCACTGGCACATTCTAACTCAAAACAGTCACAAGTAGAAATCGTCCCTAAAAACGCTGACGCGGTCTCATCTCTGCTTCTTGTAGCTGATGCATTTACACAACCGAAGGTTTCAGAACTGAGGGAAAGGCTTCTTCTCTTGTTTTCTGTTTTTTTTTCTGAAAAGTGAATCCATTATGAGTCTGGTCTCTGTTTGCCCTGTGGATCAGCCTTTAATCATGCTCAGTGCTCTTCCCATACAACATTGATGCCCTGTGTTTCTGTTTAGTGATGAGCACCAGACAACTAATATCAAACATGGAGTGAATTTTTCAAGAGGCCTCAGGATGAAGGAGACCAGGGATTTGCATTCTGGTGTTTTCTGGTGCAAACATTGACTCGGCAACCTCCTAACAACATGAATTGTTTTATTCTGTTGAAAGCATGAGGCAGCCCAGCGGCAGAGGATACTCCACAACAGCAGCACCACTTTTCATCCCTAAAAAAATAACATATTTGTGGGTTTAAACAATGTGTTTCTCTTCTGCTTGTGTGGTTAGAGACAGCAACACAAGTCTGCAACCAACCTGAGGCTTGCATGTGGGTGAAATACGTCTTGAACTGCTGTTTTTGACCATTGGAAAATGGAGTTAGTCTTGTTACTTCTGGATCTTTATGACAATTTCTCCTGATGTCCTCTCAAAACAGGACTTTAATGTCATTTTAAACAGCCAGTGGAGTAAATATAAAGGCTGAATATAGAGAATTAAAGTCGTTTGAGTCCTGTGAGCTAGTTTCTGTGTTTATGCACTGCAGGGAAGGTGGAAATGGTGGAAAGGTAAAAATGAAACAAAGCGTAAATGGTGAATGTGAGATATCACAGATGTGAGAGCGTGTTCACCTTCATGTGTCGTCGCCTCCGTCTGAAGCGCAGCAGCTCCTTGTGTTGGCGGGCGATGAAGTTGACGGCGGCGTACTCCAGCAGGGCTGAGAACACAAACAGCAGACATACGGCCATCCAGATATCGATGGCTTTTACGTAGGACACCTGTAAGTGGGGACAGAAAATAAGGAAGATACTGTAGTTACCGGGTTTATGGCTGCATCACAAATTTCTTACTAACAAGACATAAAATAAAGTAGAACTTTTCATTCCCTTTTTGTCTCATACAGTATCTGATTAGTTGTCATTTGCAACTGTATTTATGTCAACAACAAACTTTTTTCCCTGCTAAATTTAATAAACCCAACCCTTAAATTCATTTTTTTAATCATTTATGCTCCTGACAGTTAAAAATAATTCATAAATAGGTTTTGTTATAAACAAAGTATTGTGTTGTGCAAAACCTTGAGTATATCCACATACTCCTATATCCACATCAATTCAAAACCATAAATCCTAAGAGCAAGTGCAATGCAATTGATTTGAGTAATTCAAGAGGACTGTTTAGGAATTCAGGGACACAAAACAATAATTTGAGGAAACACTGCACTCAATCCATTAAGTGCATTAAATATTAATTTGATTTATAACACGAGAGAACAACTAACTTAAAGTAATGATTTGTCAAAGTCCCCTACGCTAAACCTTGAGTGCTGCACAGTTCTGACAAGAGCTTTTGCATTTGTTCTAATTCTTGGTCTTAGTGACTTTATTTTTTTTATTTATCATCACATTAACTACACATATTGTGTAGTTAAAACCAACCTAACTGGTAAAAATTCTGGTCAAGATACAGTGAAATCTGTGTAAAACGACACACATGACATTTAAAAATCTGGCTTCACTTCAGTTGGAATTTTTCAAACTATTCCAGATTTCTTATTTTAATCCCTATGTAATATAAAAATACAGTATAGGGCAACTTTCTGACTGCACAATTGTAGATTAATCACATCAAGGCAAATTTATTTATACTGCTAAATATCATAATATCATAAATTTGCCTCAGAAGCCCGAGAAACTGAGGGTCTTCTACTTTAAACTGTAAGGTCAGACATGGCAAATGTTACTAAATGATTAGTACACAATCACGAAACTTTCTGAGCAGATACTGTAAATTCAGTATTTGGATCCCGAAAAAACACAGTGTCCAATTAATTTACATATTTAATGAACATTTACTGTAGGTAATCATAATTGCTATCTGTTCATTTCTAATATTAAAGGTATCAGAGATCCATATAGAGGTAAAAAAAAAACAGATTGAGACAAAAACACACACAATATACATTCAGCCCACAGGACCACTAAAGGTCGGTAGCTCTCACATACAAGTGTGGTATGAAGAAAGATGGACAGAGTGAGGACTGTTCACATAATAAAGGCTAAATGAAGTCTGGCTGGATCATTGTTTGATTGCTATCTATACACCAAGTGCCATTATTCAAGTGCATTCACCCCAGCCTGTCATTACAACTCTCCATCACAGGCAATTACAGCCTGAGAGGGAGATCCCCGTTCTGTCACACAACGGACTGAGAGAAAACCCACAATCAGCCACTTCAAGTCCAATTAAACTCCGACTTTAGATCACGTTACACAAACACACAATGCTTATTGTTACCGCTCTGCTCTTTCTTTTGTGCTCGTTTGCACAGAATCTGATGCTTATGAAAATATTCGTCTTGAATTTGCCCGACTGATTCCACCCCAGATGGTGTGATGGTCATTCAGGCAGAGAGGAGAGGAAGATTCTTAATATAATGAATAGAAATACAATTTTAAGAAGGTGATTTTGGAGGCTTTAATCAAGACAGAGCATTCATCCTTTGTGTGATTTGGTAAAAAATGAGCAGATTCAAAAAATGGCTTTTTACATTTTTTGCAAACAGAAAAGAGTCTTATAGTGTTTTCCTGTTCTGTCAAAAGGTCTGAGCTTACAGTGAGTTTCCCAGCAGAAAATGGTTTGGAGTCTGAGTTCTACATTAGCACAAAGCTTTTGGATGAAAAAGCTGATTCAGAAAATGAATATTCAACAATGTTGTCATAGGTCTACTGACTATTATGTCTGTTGAGTTTCAGATTATGTAGAAAGTGTTAAGAGGAGACTGCAGATATTTCATGTGTGACGTAGAGAGTTAAGGCAGCGTTTAGTACCAAGTCAAAAACAAGCTACAGTAGGTCAGTCGTGCTCGTTTCTGTCCTGTGTGACGTTGAGAGCTTCTGACAGACAAACTGACCAGCAGCAGCCTGCAGAGCTGCAGCTTTGTGGGAACTCGGAGATCGACACAGTGTATTCAGGGCTATTGCTGCAACAGTGACTGAGTGGCAACTGATTTGGTGACTGGGCAGCTGTGTTTATTGACTGGCTGACCACATTTACAAGCAAATACACAATCATAAAGGAAACATATTACTGAGACATTGAATTATTAATTAATGGTGCATTTGTTTCCCATTTCTATTCATATTAGAAATATCTAATACCAGAAAAATGTATTTCCTTGAGTTTAATAGTGCTTTAAGCTAAAAGTTTACTACACACATCATCACATCAGGCAACTCTGTCTCCTAGAAATTACATTTACACAATTACAACTAATCTGAAATAGGAAATAGATTTGGAAGGATTACGTTCTATTCTTGGTGTAACAAGGAAGCTCACATATTAACATACACATTTAGCACATTGAAAATATGTTGATATTGTTAAATCTTCATATTTATTTTCCCCCAAAATACCGGATCATGCAGTGCAACATCCTTTAGTGGTGACCACAGCATTTTATTAAAGCTTTTTATGATTATGATTATTATTTGGTTGGTTATGGTCAGAGAAAGATCTTGATCTGGTTTAATACAAAAGAGTTTACAGTGACATTTGATACAATGGCTCAGCCATGGATCAGTTGGTAGGGCAGTCATCTATGAACCCCAGGGTTCCTGGCCACATGTTGAAGTGTCCCTGGACAAGACTCTGAACCCCAGAACCCTTGGTGCCTAAAATGCAGCTGCCTGTCCCTGCACAGTTTGTTGTGTTCCCCTAGGGGCTCCTAAACTCCCAAACCTGGTCCTCAAGACCCACAGGCCTGCTTGTTTTACAACTATGCCCTGCCCTACCCACTGCTATTACCTTGAGGCCTTTAGGACCAGGTTTGGGCACTGCTCCGCCCTATATGGACAAATATAGGCCTGATGTTTTTTTTTTGGTTCCCAGTGGTCCTCATGTGTGACACCCACATGGTTTTAAAATGAATCTTGCACTGGATGGGATCATCGTTCACACCTGTCCACATACATGCATCTCCAAGGTTTCCAGCAGACCACTTGTTGCTAACATACGACATACAGTTAGACCGTCAACATGCCTGAGAACCAGCTGCACCTAGTCTAACGTCCGGACCATAGAGCGAGGCGAACAATCTCACCAGTAACCTGTAACATCCTTGTTTATGATGCATCAGGACGCATCTTTGTTTACTCTACAACAGATACAGTGTGTGGTCAAACTGGACCCCTAGACACGTGAATGCCAGTAAATGCTGCTTGTTGGCATTTAACCGAATATGACAAACCTTTATCTGTTGTGTGTCATTACGTTATCTTACAGGTGTAGACAGTAAATCATAGAGTAGTTTATGGTCACATAATTGTCACTGTCTTCTAAAGACACAAATTGGAATCTAATTTAAGCAGCCTGTGTAACTAAGCCACAATCTGTTCTCACCTCCTTCTGACCTTTTCCTGCATCACTTACTTGTCTCCTTTTCTCACCTCTCATCTTGCCTGACACGGCACAGCAGTTCTGTGTGGCATGTCAAAAGCGCCATATGTGTGTGTCTGCTATCGGTGACACACTCTCAGACGTATGTATGTATGTGTGTGAGCAATTTGCCCACCTAAGCTCAGCTGTGCTCTGTGACCATCACTGTGGCAGCTGAACTGCTGAGGAATCACGGTTCACTTGTTCAATTTTTAGAGCGCACAAAGTACCTACTGTCAACAAACAGAGTAAGTGTGTGTGTGTGTGTGTTGGGGATTCCAGCTTCCCTGGACATAATTATACAATCCTACTGGCTCATTCAAACTCTGACCCTTTTTTTATGTAATCTGAAAATCCCTTAGAGGGAAACACTCTCTTTTCATCCCTCACCTCCACTTTTCTCTCACGCCTCCCACCGTCTGCCCCTTTAGAACCATTTTCCCTCCACCTAAACATATATTTGTCATTGTTTCTGTCTCTTTTCTCTCCTCCACTTGTCTTAAACATTAATTTAACTGCATGACACACGTCTCTTACAAAAGCTGGCACTGAAAGGTGTGTTTAATTTGTCCTCACCTTGGGCAGAGAGGCTCTGGATCCGGAGCTCTGTGTGGTCATGGTCAGCACTGTGGTGATACCCAGGCCCACCCGGGCAGGAGCGGCATCCATGTTGATCCAGAAGGACACCCAGGACAGGATGACGATAAGCAGAGAGGGGATATACATCTGGATCAGGTAGTATCCCATCTGACGCTCCAGGTGGAAGCGAGCCTCAATACAGGTAAATTTACCTGGAGTAGGAGGGAAATAAGGAAGAAAGAAGACATTTTGATTACAAGTGAGCTTACAGAGAAGAAGAGCTTGGTGACGAATGGCAGTAAGCAAGACAGAGATAAAAAGGAGAAAGAAAATAGAAAAAAGCATTGATATTCTAATGGGATTCTGTTAATCTAATCTCTGGTTAGCACATTGTTACTAGAAACCATTACAGCGTGACTCATGTCTGTTTGGAACTGGACCTCAGCAAGACTCCACGAGCCTCTGGCAGTGAGAGTTTCTTCTGTCTTTGTACAAGCTGGAAACTTATTCTAAGGTTTCTGCTCTAATTCTACTACAAAACACATGAAAGTACTGAACATAAAACTCATGTTTTTAATGTGGTTCTTGCAACTTTTCCCATGTGTGACCAAGCTAGGTGTACTCAAAAAAGCCAATACTTGAAGGATCATACTGCGCACATTTGATTTTTTTCAGCTCTGGTAAAACGTAAACTTCAATCTGAAACTTAGCTTCTAAACCTCCCATGAGATTTTGTCAACATGGTAGAGGCTGAGGTTCTTATTTTATCCTAATGAGGCGCTCAAACTTGAGGTACAACAGTACGGTAGCTACTAATTTACGTCGAAATATACATGTAGACTGAAAACTGTGGGAAAATATCTCAAAAATTTCACATAATTCAGTTTCAAATATGTCTAGAAATGAGATCACTGTGTTTTGATTACTTAGGGGGTGAGAGCAGTCATCCAAGAACCACAGGGTCAGTGGTTTGATTCCTTTGATGCCTTTGTACATGCAAATGATACCAGAAAAGTTCAAATAAAAAGTTAAAAGTTGCATCAGTGTCAAGTCTTCCATCAATGGGATTTTTCTTCATTAGTTTGTTTAAATTTAGTCTGATGTTCAGCATTTTAACAGAAAGACTTTCACCCTTCGGAAGGGTTATTACTTTATAATGAGACGGCTCATGATACTTAACGTTTTAAAGATTTTTGCTGCTCAGGTTCCTATTCATGTAGACAATCATGTGGTCTCAGCGGCGGTCTTTTTCAAAAGTCACGCTGTGTCTCATTTGGAAATGACTGAATTTGCAGTACATGTGCATCAAGCACACAAGGTTGATTCCAGGGAAAAGAAATAATAATGCGGGGCGATGTTTAAAGCAAAATTATGTTCTTTCATCAGTTTCCCTGAGGCAGTGCAGTTTCATTAACTGTAAAGACTTTTTCTCAATTCCAAATGATCTTCATCTGAAAGGGGACATTATCTAAACACTGACACAGTCATACCCCCTGGAAAAACAGGTGGAAATGATGAGAGAGCAAATTAAAAGACGGATTCACTGAGACAGAGATGAAGAGAGGAAGAGGGATTGGACGGGCGAAGCAGTTGTTGAACTGGCAGTGAAAAGGAGCTGGAGAGGGAAAAATAGAGAGACTCAAGATGAAGCTGACATCTTTCTTTAGCTCTCACACTAAGTCAAAGTGGGGAGAGACATACTGTAAATGTAAAGTCAAAGTATTAGATATTAGAAAAGAAACACAGGATGACAATTGACTGGGTGAGATATTGTGTGTTGTAACTAAACAGTTCCAGTTATTTTGATCTTTTAACTTAACTTAACCCTGAAGCATTTCATAGCCTTAGTTAATCATGTCAATCAAACCGAGGTGTTTCCACCCTGTGACTCACTGTTTTAACGAGAGGTGCGACAGGCAGCCGGCATCATTCCCATGGCGTCAGGTAGCGACGCAAAGTACCTTTAGTGTGGGTATTGAAACGTCACGTGCGACTCCATTATGAGCATGTTAAACCTGTTTACTTGCACTGCTCGTCTGGTTAGTTCCCACGTGAAGTCACATTGTTGACGTTGAAAAGCTGCAGATCAGATTCCTGCTGTCTGTTTGACTACATAACAAACCAGCATCTCTGTCGCTCTGTTGCTTCAATCCAGGCTGTTGTGAATAAGATTTCTCTGCTAATTCAAGAGTCTTGGGGCTGCTTAGGAATTAAACCGGTTCCCATACATTAATGACGTTTGTTCATTTTATTTTGTTGTGCTTGTGGATGCATTACTCATCTTATTTACTTTTTCTTTTCTTTTTCAAACTCTCTCACACAAACATCAACTTGATCTTTTTATCCCTCCCAGTGCCACCCTCTTTTTCTGTCTTGGCACCTTTACTTGACTTTGTTTCAGTTTTATGCCAGAATACTGCACACACTGTGTTGCTGCAGTCGATAGTCGGGTGATCTGCATCCGCTTGTTGTAGTCTGCCAGAAGCACTGTTAGTCCTTGTGCAGCTATGAAGGGAAACCAATTGTGTTAGTTTACGCTCAAAGCATGTTGATGTAAAAGGAGAGTGGAGCGATTACGAGGGATCCCTGTGCTCTAGTTTCAGTGTGTTATAATGTCCAATACATTCTGTATCCTGCAGGTAAAAATCTACATAAGCTCAGTTTCTTAAATGTGACCAACAACTCATTGCGCTTGGTTTTTCTGTGACGTCTGTCTTGGATTTTAAGCTTCAACATGTGAGGCTCTTTTCTTTTTCTAATGGCAACTTATGCATTCTTGTGTTTAATAGATTATTCAAAGAATACGTGATGTTTGTACTGAACTGCAGTGAGCTTATTTACATTGCAGTACAGTAGACACGGTAATGTCCCTCTTTCGCTTGCTGTAATGTAATGAGCAGTCTCATAAAAAAACATAAGCGAGCCAGGAAGCAATATGTCTGACAGTCCAAATCAAAGAAGGCTGTGCTGAAGAGTGGAGTTAACCCTACAAGACTGAAGATGGAGAGACGGAAAAATAAGATGAGTGATTTAAGAAAATGGGAGGGAAAAAGACAGCAGAGGGTGGAGGTAGTGTGATGTCAGAGCGAGAGGAGAGAGGGATGAGGAGAGGAAAATATGAGAGGACAGGAAGGAAGGAGGCAAGAGGAAAACGACAACAGCCCGAGGAGGAAGAGGAGGAAGGGAAGGCGAGTATTGATACATAGCTGTGATACACTTCAGAGCTTTTAAGTGCTGTCCATATTTTCCATCTGATAAGAAGATTGAAATTATTCAGCCGGGCCCCTATCTCAGTATGTGTAACGCTGCAGACAGTTGTGTGTGTTGCATCGCCTTTAAATCCATAAAACATTCATTCTGTATGAGTTGAGTCTTTGTATCTGTGTTATTCTACTATTGGAGTGAGAGTTGATTTGAGTTTTATTCATCTAAAAATGAAGGAGATTGTTCAACTTTCTAAAAGTTATGAGACATCTAATGAATGGATGGTCTGAGTCTGATAATAAAAAGATTTATTTTGTGTGGTTTATGAGCAGATTAAGTTCTCAGATTAACTAAACTTCTATCACACACTCATATATTCAGCAGTGAGTTAAACTACAACCTTTCATGCTAATAACCTGCTATGGGACTTATTCAATACAGAACCCCAATCAGAAAATGATCGATTTAAGGAGACAGACGTGTATGGTGGGTTTTAAACTGTTAAACTAATGTGTGTTGAATTTCTATTGTGGCTGTGAGAGTTTGGATAGTTTTAAGTGCCAAATTTTGCCAAACCCTGTGCAATCACTATGTCAAAGTAAGGTTGGATATTGAGGATATTTTTTTCAAACAAGAGGACACCGTTCAGACTGAAAAAACCCTGCATGGAAACATAGGAGTATATTGTTTCAGTTATGTGGTGCCCATCAATTTTGCAAATATTGCAAATGGCGACAGTGTTCCACTTGTAAAATGTGACTCCAGGCTCTTGCATGAGGCAGGACCTGCACGACTTCAGACGCTGAAGCATGTGGGTAAGATAATGGCCGACTCATCCCACCCTGGACAGAAGCTGTTCGAAAAAGAGGCTGCACTTTATGTCTGTTGCTGGCCTCTAACTGTATATTGTTTTTTGATGTTTAATCTTTGGAAAAAGTAGAAGTTGATTTTCTTTTACAGTAAAAAAAACAACAACACTTTTGGGGAGGACGCTACCAGAACAAAGCAAATTGGCGTTTCACTAGCAGCCAGCAGCTTTATGCCTCTGACTGTGTCTGACATGGGCACCCTTCTTCACAAAAGTGTAATTGTAACATCAGAAGCTGTATTCTCAATTGTTCAAACAGGAAATAGCATAAAATAAATATTACATAATGCACAATTGACTGTACAGTACATTTGCTTACATGTATTTATGTGACAAATCTGCCATTCCCTTTGAGAGAACATGCTGTGTGTGTGTGTGTGTGTGTGTGTGTGTGTGTGAGCATGAAGATATGTGTGTGTGTGTGTATGAGTGCTGAGTTGTGTCAAGGCTTTTAGTCTGGAGGTGGATCGTTCATCTCCTCAATGGCGACAGCAGATGTCAACCTCTGTGTGAGTGATGGCTCTGACTCTGAACTAATCAGCCTGCTGCACACACACACACACTCACACACACACACTGATCAGTAGTTTGATGTTTTGGAGATGGATTTTATTGCCACCTCTCATTTTTGTATTTTTGCAGTTTACAGATATTTACAGTATTTTGTATCTTTAGTATTATATAGATAAAGGTACAATCACACACAATTTCTTTACACTATGTTAGAACAAAAAAGAGTAAAATCATAATCATAAAATCCCATAAACGTCTGGAAACCTCCCGAAGCAGTAGTGAAAATACACAAATACTGTTTGTCTTATGTTCAATTCCATGAAAACTCATGAATTTTATCAATCTTTGACATGTGACTAATAGGGCAGCAGGGTTTTACAATTGCTTTAGAAACACTACAAACATATTTTGAATGATGTTGGGTTCAGGAACCGATTTGCGTGTCTGCTGTGCACATCTTAGTTTAACTGAGTGATTTCTCCCTTTGTCACAGTGTCTTTCTGTAAACATTGAAATGTCCTTTTCCAAAGATCTACAGCTTTTCTTTTTTTTAAGCAGCTGTCTTTTTCTATCGTTTGTGGAGTGTAAGAATCGCGGACCAGCGAGGTGGACTGGACAGATGGTTTTCAGCCACACTTGGAGAACCTGGAGGGAGGAACAGAGAGCGGCGGCCGCCCCCGTCCTCTGTTAGGTTCTTCCTGCTTCAGCTTCCTTTTCACATGACGCACATGCAGTCCTCTCTTTCTCATTCTTCTCTGTCCTCTGTTTTTCCATTTCTTCTCCTCTTTGCTATTCCTGTCTTGCAGTTTTCTCATTTTCCTCTTCCTCTTCTTTTCTTTCCTTCCTTCTTTTCTCTTCTTTCTCTTCTGCTTCTTGTCATTGCTGTGCTTTTCCTCTCCTTATTTCACACTGAATCCTTTCATTTTGTGTCATGATCTACCTCTGAGGAAGCTTCACTCATTTCTTCTCCGATCAGGTGAAAATATTTTATTTATCTGTGCAGGTTTGTAGGTTTTGTTTTAGTATTTTTTGCATTTATTTGATGCTTTATTGTTGCTCTGATTTCTAATTACTGTTTTCTTTGACGTCCACCTGTTGGCTGACGATGGTGCTCTCATGAACACGCGCACATGAATGTCTCTTGCTCCACCAGGTGTTTGGACTGTACCATGTGGAGTGATGGGGGAGAGGACACAGTGAAGTGCACAGTTATAGTACATTTTACAACCTACATAGAAAAGCAGATGTTTGCAGCTTTTTAAATGGTTTCAACTGTCTGTTTGACTTTACCTTGGTCACTTACTAAATAGTTTGACCAGGTAGTATCTCAAAGCTGATGTTTGGCTCATTTGCCTTTTGTCTGTGGGTCAACATCTTCTCTTGTTAGTTTGTTAGTTTTTATATTTTTGTATTTGTGGCATTAGTGTTAAGTATGTTCAGATAAAGAAACTGACAGAACAGAACTCTAACCTGGACTTCGTCCTTAGGCTAAAACTGCTTGCACACACCCTGAACACACACACACACACACACACACACACACAGTTAATGTCTTTACTGCAACACTGCCCAGATAAGAGAAATAAGAAAAAAGGAGGGATTTTCAGAGTTATTTCTGAGATTTCTGGTTGAAACAAACATTGCAGCCCACTGTGTTTTCCTCCTTCCTGAGCCACACTGAAAGTTTCATGACACATTTGTGGGAATGTATTTATATATTTCCGTTTCAGTGAAGTATTCCTCTGTTGTTTCCTCTGTTCACACATTCACATAAAACATAATTCTGACTCATGCAGGATTACACGACTGTCTGCAGGCAAACTTATCTTAACATCTCCCTCTATCAGTCAAAAGATGATAAGAATATACAGTATAATTATCAAGTCTTATTACTTAGATCATATTTTTTTCTTTTTTTCTCTCTACATGTTTTCTTTCACTTCTTTTTAGATTTTTGTTCCCTTTTCTCTTTCAGTGAAAAGCCTGGAGAGAAACATTCACAAAATAAAAAGGAGGAGAGAGACAGAACAGTGGCTTGATGGCAAAACGAGAGAGGAAAGTGAAGAAGAGGCGAGAAAGAGGAGACACGTGTTGCTTGGTGTTTAGATGAGAGAATAGACACCAAATATCATCACTGCTACTTCAGATAGATTCAGCTTTTTAAACTCTCCTTTAAATTCTTTAAGTTATAGCTACGATTTATTTATTTAATTAGATTTTATATAAAATTCCTTAATGCATCTGTGCTATACTGACAAACACGGGGTTGAATTTGAATCCAGTGATTCTTTTGCATTGTTTTGGTCTCAAGGTGACTTCAGGAAACTTCAGCATGTCAACGAAACAAACTCACATTTTAAAACCAACAAAACATAATAAACTCAAATATCAGTCTCACATTGTCTGTTTTATGTCCCAAATTGATTTCAAATTACGTTTTACTTGTTCTAATTGTCAAATCTTTTGGATCAAACAACCACAGACAACAGATAACAAATGAAGCTAGAGAGAGAGTTTCGACCTGGAACCTCACCTGTGTTGTAGTGCTTGGTGCAGTAACGCAGGTCCTTCTCCTCTTTGAGTATGAACTGAGGTAGCGTCAGGCCGTCGGCCACCTGCACGGCTCCTTTCTCATCCCACTCGAATATGAGGTCGTTCATGGTGTAGCCGACTGGAGGAGGGAGCAGGAAGTTAACATGTAGGTGAGTAGAATTACATTTTTGCATTGTATAGACCCTTTAAGAAACATTTACAAAAGAGAAATTCACATCTCAACAGTTTCTGTGTTGATTCTACAGGTCCCGGTGTCAGACGTTTTCAGTATCTGTCGCTTCCTGTTTGAAGCTTCAATATCAGACCTGACACCAAATATCAGCACGATACCACTGAGCATCGTATTCTTTCCTTTTTCCTGATCACTGACCCTTTGTAGAACGTACAGAACTCTGAACTTCAGCTGTGATTCCTCTCACGTCTGTTTCAAAAGGCTGCGGAGAAATCTATATCCTATCTCTCACCCTGCCAGCTGCTCAGTGACTGATGCTCTCACACATCCCTGAGTGACTGTGTGTGTGTGTGTGTGTGTAACTACTTACAGCTCTCCAGCTGCATGATGCAGGTCTGGACGTCCATAGGGAAGTTCTTCAGGTCCATGGGACAGGCCAGGATCAGTGTTATTCTGTGAACACACACATGCAGTGTCACTTACACTAAGAGGATTAGTCTGAGGTTTAACAGTGATGCTCAATGAGGCAGATCAGGACGTGTTTGAAATTGATAAAGATGAATAAAAGTTCCTTCTTTCTGGGGTATTTTTTAAAATCATCTGCTGTTATCCAGACTGATCAGTGCAACAATAATAAGAATAATTACTGTTATTCATTTGTGTTTCAGCACCGAAAGTAAGAGTTTAATTACTTCACACGAAAGAGCATTAATCACTGATATCTCACTAATGTCCCAGATTTGAAAAAGAAAAAGAATGAGAAAAACTGATTATAGGTCATACTTGAACTGTTTTGATGATAATATAAATGATTTCAACAAATTAAACTGGATTAGTACTGAAACAATTCAATGCATCAATAAAAAAATGAATTTGATAAAACAGGAATCTTTATTTATTCTTTGGGAAAAACATCCAAAGATTCCCTGGTTAAAGTTTCAAAAGGATATTTAGCTTTTCTGTGTGTGATAATGTAAAAAGTAATACAGAGTGAGACCTCTCGTTTGCTGTGATTAAGTTCTGGCTCTGTTATTGCAGTTTTGACAAAGATTCACAGTCTGTGTCCAAAATCACTCCCTGTTTACTTTATAGTGCACTATACGGGTGTTCACTATTTTGAAGACGTATCTGAATGTTGAGTGTGTAAACCTGTTCACTGTCTTACTGAAAGTAGTGTACATGGCATCACTTTCTCAGTACTGACTCTCTCCTACAGTCGACCTACACAAGCTACAGACAAAGCCAACAGAGATGAGACGTTAGAGGTCACAGTTTCCCTCAGTACATCGTCTCTTCCCTGCTGGAGGACTAACAGGGTGAAAACCTGTAGCTGAGCAGACACGCAGTAACAAGGGAATAAATCTTGTTTCATGCAAGGCTGATCCATGAAACGGTGAAAATTAAAACATTCAGAGCAGCCTCTCCCGTGTCACAGAGACACATCACATTTCTGGGTCCTGGGCACAAAAATTAATTACTGCTGTCACATGGAGGGAATGTATGTGCCACAAAAGTTAACTTTTTCCTCCAGAAATTAATGGAAAATCCATTTTTATGATGCATTATTGAAATTAAAGATGTTTATTTTTAAAATGAGATATACACCATTGGGAAAATAAAACATGTCACAAGCATTATTACTGCTCCATTGTAGCTATTACACCTCAGTAGTTTCTGTTTGAAACAGTTTATTTCAAATTAGGAACACTGCAGAAGATCTAATCTATGATTTTAAGTAAAATTGAACCAGTTAGAGATACAAACATTAGGACTGTCAAAGTAATGGGTTAATTTCGATTAATTAATCACAGAAAGATAATACATTAAGATAATTATGCTGATTAATTTGAAATAAAGAGATGAGAGATGCTGAATTTGAATTGAAATATTTTAAAGATTTTCAAGCAAAAATTGATGTAAGCAATTAATTTAGATTAACTGGTCACAGAACATGTAATTAATTAGATTAATTTTTGAATTTCTTGACAGCGAACAAACATCTACAAACTGTTGTACTGCTGTTGCTGATCACAATCAGCTTTTATATCTGAGCCCTGTAGTGAGACTCTTTCCTTGTGTTGCTGCTGTTTCTGTGGTCCAGAGTGAACCTTAACATCAGCAGCTATTCTTGATCAGATCATCTTAGCTTCACCTTTTTATATTAGTTAACAGACGAATCTGTAAATGACTCCCATTATGAACTAATCTATATGCAGGGTTGGTTCCTTTAAGATTCACTGTAATAATCAGGGAGCTTGTTACCTGTCAAATGACTTTGAAGGTAATTTTCAGATGGTAGAAGTTAATTATCTGATGGTGAGCACCACTACTGTAAGAATCACCAGCGTTTAGCCAATCTCTAAATCACAAAATGTTATGATGATGTGCAGGAGGTAATTTCACTGCACAGACTCAGTCCTGTTCTGCTCTAACAGGACACCCGCTGTTACAACACACACGTCCAGTCGGCCTGACGTACCAAATAAACTCTGCAGCGTCTGCACTTCGTTACGAGTCCCTGACAGGATGCTGAATATGTATTACACACATGATGTAGTCTCCACAGATGCCCCACTTTCTCAGAAAGAAGATTCAGTGCTGTGGTATCTGTCTGCTGCAGGGTGACACCTAAATGCCAAATACTGACAAAATGAGTGCCCTGACATGAACTTCAAACCTGGTGATTTTTGTTCCACTACAGGAGGAGTTACATGAAAAACTTACATTAATTTTGCAAGATAAATGCATAATTTAGTGATATCAAGTATATGACTAAGTTAAAAAGTGATTTACGAATTAATACACACTATAACATAAACCCCAAATTTTTAGCCTATATTATTTGCATTTTGTCACATTAAAACAATGCTGTTTAATAGCAGTTAGCAGTTCCTGTTTGTAATGTACCAACAAATGTACAAACAACTATCCCTGGAATATTTAAATGCTAAAGAAAACTTTAAAATGTGGGGATTCTTGTGCAGGTTTTGGAGTATAAAAAACTTGTTTTGTTTTCATATCTGGATATGACAATATCCTCAGAAGGTTACACACAATAAATGTATGAGTTTGAGACTTACTTATGACTCAGGATACAAATTTTGGTAATCAGTAAACACAAACTACTTGGTTAAAGTTAGGGACAGAGTGTGATCACGGTAAAACTAAACAAATTCTGATTCTGTTGGTGGGGAGCATCCATCTTAAAATAAGATATGGGTTTTCTACATTTTCATATTTTTGAAAAAACACTGATTGAACCTTTTCTTCCAAAATACATAAATTCTTGAAATGAATTTATTATTGATGTTCGTTTTGATGTAGCAGTCCGGATGGGACCACAGATGAGTTCAGAGCAAACCCTGCTTTTCTGTTTGAAGTGCAGCAGGAGATTCAGGGCACATCTACTTGTCCAGTCTCACAATGTTCTCTTTCATCCTGGAGGAGACACGACCATCAGTCATGACTTCTCCTCACTCTGCTCCACGAGCGATAAACATCAAAAAATCAGAGTAAACAACATTTACAAGATCCACTTTCTCCCCCCTTTACCCAGGGACAGTTTAATATCCTGAGCTGCCTCGTCGCCTATGAGATCAAGCTGATCAACAGCGGGTTCATTCTCACGTTGTCAAGTTAAAAAATGAAAGCGGCAGGGGGGGTGGGGGTCGGGGGGTTCATCCTTTTGCTGATGTTATTTATAAAAGGCCAATCTCAGTCCTCCTCCTGCTGGACATGAAGGTGAAAACTGAGGTTGATAACGGATCTGACTCGCTGCTGGAATACTAACAGGCTGAGTAGATTACCATGGCTGTTGTGGTGGTTTCTCATTTGCCCCCGAGCAGAGGCAATAAAAGCAAGGAGGAGGAGGAGGAGGCACCGTCAGGCTAAAAGGTTTGTCGACTGAAGGTGGCTATAACTCTGACTGCTTTGATAGGGATGTCTTGGAGATACAAAGAAAAAAGGGAGGAAATAGAGCCAAGGAGGAAATAAAAACCTCCAACTTTGACGAATAAGAGTTCTCTAAAGCAGAGGATGAAGGTCTCTGGAATGGAGTAACGGCAAAGTCACTCTCTATCTTCCATCATAGTTTTATAACAGATTGTTTCAATAAAACCTCCAAGCTTATAACCTTTCTCCTTCATCTTCTGCTACAAGTCAAAACTTTTTCTATCACTCTTACTGCATGTAAACTATAACTGGACAGACAGGCTCTGCTGGTATGAAGACACTGTGGTTCCTAATTGTGCCTGTAATTTTGAAAGAAGTGATTTCTGTTCATGAATTTGAATTACATCAGTCTGAATAAGAGCAATAAATATAGAGTATGTCTCTCAACAATCTACAACCATTTCAAAAATGGCACAAGTGGAACCCAGTAACGTTTTAGACACATCTCAAGGAAAATTAAAGCAAATGCACCTTACAACAACTTAAGGCAATACAACATGTTTCCAGTTTGTCATTATAGTGTCGCTTGATTGGCTAAAATTGCATTTTTATCCATTTGAATTACATCTAAATGTATTAAACACAAAGTATGCAAAAAGTGAAAGGGTATGATTTCTTAAACCATGGTAAACTTGAGCATGTTTAGCAGCATTTCTACAGATACATCATCTTCAGCCTCTTTCTCAATGTGTATTCAGGCAGAATCTTATGCAAATTGCTATTAATGCTCCAGTAATCAGTTTAATAACCAGGCTTTCTCACATTTGGAATATAACCCTTCACACTTCCTTCACTCACCGTATGCTGTAGAGCACGTTGCCATTCTTAGAGATGCGTAGCAGCTTGTTGTCGGTGGTGACCTCGTGGAAGTTGGCCCCCTTCTCGTTAGCAAAGAACAAGTCGGGTTTCCAGATGGAGTCCAACATGGAGGGGTCGAGGTCCAGCGAGTCGTCGGGGTATTCGCTGTAGGCCAGCCGAGGGTCATTCCATTGCTGTCTCAGGAAGATGTTTACTCTGTAGTCCTGAGAATAGTCAGAGAATATTAAAGTGAATGGAGATGGCTGCATCTATTCTGCATAGACAGATGACAGAGTATGGCTATTATCAAATTTATTCTTTATAAATAAAATTTATATTAGGTAAAAGTTGTTTTAAAAAATAATTAAATGAAATATCTTGAAATATGCATTGTACATTGGTTGCATTTTGCTGCATTGACTTTACCTCCAGCGTGACTTAAGCTAAAACTAGTAAAAGACTTGAAATCCCCTCAAAATCCTCCATGCTTCTCTATACTCTGCTAGGCTCAGTCACGCCCTGCAAGTATTAGTCACGATCAAATTACAATAAATAAGAAGCTGCAAAATGTATTAGTGAAGCAGAAATCATTGAAATTCTCTGGCTGGGCAGAAGTAGGCATCGACATCAACTCTCTAAAACACAAATCTCTACTCAAAAATATTTGAAAAAAGTTCAAAGTAGTCGCAATGAAACATGTTTGAACATAGATAATTTTTCACTCAACTCTGCCGAAAAAGAAGATCTGCATATGTCTGATGTTTCCCCCATTTCTATGAATGTCTAAACATACTTTGTCAAGGTTAATAGCAACACACACACACACACACACACTAGTGGGATCTCAAAACCCCTTCACTTGCTGGTTTGTGACTAAGCCTCCAGACTGGTTTGACCTGTGTCCATCAGCATCCACAGCAGTTTTATCACATTTGTGCCCCCAGAAGCATCCCAGCACCACAACTGCTTCTGCTGTCTGTACAACACATCCAGTGTCTGTTGTAGGTGTCAACTTATGATGACAAAGTGCTTTCCAACGTGTGATGCGTGTGATGGAGAAAGATTATCTTCATTATGGGATGTAAATGAAGTCATGCTTTTAACACATATCCCAGCTCTGCAATGTATATACTGAACTTTGTCTATTGCAGCGGAAAGACAGTCAGATACATTTTCTTTCTGCATTAAAAGCAGATGAATTACTTTATTTAAAAGTCACTGTACACATTGTGGGCAGTGGCTCTAAAGGACAGTGTCGTTTTCTGGAGTCTGGTCTTCAAAATTGAAATTGTAAGCACTTGTTGTATTTCTTTGTGTAGGTACAGGAAACAGACCAGAATTCATAGAATGAACCAGACAAATTGCCAGATTTGCTTTTTCTCAACTGGCAAAATCATCTTTCAGCTCCTATGATCTTATCACTGCTACACGACTACCACAGCTGATGTCTCCGGAGGTCAGAAGTATCTCTGAGGCAGGTTGGAGGGAAATTGATTCAGCAAAGTGATTAAATTACCACAAAACGTTATAAAGCATAAATCCCTGAAACACTTTGAACAGACGGATGTAAAATGTTCCTGCAGGGAGTTAAAAAAGTAAAAAAAAGAGGTTTTTAAGGGTGACTGCACTGCTGACTCAAGATGCTGTAGCTCCATACAGAGGAATAGATCGACAGATACTGGCAGATGTAGAGATGTAGTGATGGACTGGATGAGCAGGCGGTTATGGGTCTTCATCTGTATGTCATTTTATTCTTTATGTGAATCTAAAAGATTTTACTGAGTTATGGCCTCGGGTTGTATCTTTCTTTTCTGTCTGTGGGTCAGTGTGCTCCCTCAGATCCTCAGCTTCTGGATTTCATTTACTCTGTTACTTCACTGTTACTTATCTTGTACTTGTTCTTGCAGGCTTGTGCTAACTGTTACTTGATTGATAAAGCACACAATTGCAGTTGGCAGATATAGAGGGATATATAGGATAGTCAGATGGATGTGGACAACTGTCCTGGTGCAAAGCTTGAAGCCAGCTGAAGGTCACTGAGCTGCTGCTCTCCCTTTAGTCTTACACAGGGAGATGGAGAGATACAACTGTACAGACAGACAGAGATAGATGAAGGAAGGACAGTGTTTTATGGAGCATTCTTCAAAGACGATGTCTGTGGGCTGGATGTATACATTTCAGATTCACAGAGCGAATGGTTCTGTAGCATTTTGTATACAAAATAAGTTTTTTCTGGGAAAAGCAAAACAAAGCTTCTGTTTCTTGGCTCCAACGTATGCAGATTAGTTAGCTTACAGAGCATCAGTGCCAAAAAACACTTTGATTTGATAGTGATATAACACAAAGCAGGTGTTTCTGATGCATGGTTACTACTTTCTGTGAGAAACTTACTATGTGAATGAAAACAAGACCATGGTTTCTATACTTACTACTATACTATTACTACGTACTATAAATACATTTTTGGAGGTTTTGGTTAAAATAAGCATGTACTGTAGTCATAGTTATAGGATCTTTTGGGAATGCTTGTGGGTATGATTAGAGGAAAGTTTTATTGTGAATAGAAAATGTGAAGTAAATAGTGTTTTTTATGGTCTGACACTTTGTTGAACCAACTACCCATCTCCTTCCTCTGCAGATTTTGTTGCTCTACAGTTTAAGAATAACCCCGATTTCTTGGGAAAATTGTGTTCCTATGTAAATGCTAGAGGGTGGACACCTGAGAAGTACTATAGTTAGAGGAAGAAACGTTACAGAAATATTGTAGTTTTGTTTAAAAGTAAATAAGATTTTCTCTTTTCTTAAGCCGGACCAGAAACTTTCCCTAAGCTTAACCAGGTGTGTGAATGCCTAAAATACCCGCAATTTTTCTTTTTACTGAGACTAAAGTCCTGAAATCTGATTGTTGCTGTAACACTGATATGTTCAGTATTAATGCATTTGTAACTTATCATTTTCATTACACGACAAAATATCCTCATCACGTTAACAAAAACACAAAGTCTATTTGCTATTACATTCTACCTAAATCTCTTTGAGATCATGGTTTAGTTTTTGTTGTGAGAACAGTCTTGACATTTTGTCCAGTTCTCACCTCTTCTAAGGGCTGAAGGGAATTTCTTCATCTTCTCTCTCAAAGTGGATACACGGTTCTTGTTCTTGTTTCTGATCCCTTACACTATACCGTGCTTGTCTATACTTATCTATCTTAATCTTGTCCTTCATACAACATTTCTCATTCTCAGGGTTATTTTTGTTTCAGTTGAGTTTTCTAAATCACGATAAATGTTTTTAAAATTCAGATTTTTGTCTCCTTCCTCTCTCCTCTCTCTCTGCTCTGTACAAGCTCTATAGACGCAGCACAATCGATCCAGGTTGAAGATATTAACCACTGTTCCCTCCAAGATTTATTGTATGACCCCTCCACAGTTCCCTGTTTCACAGTCTGAGATGGAGTCTCTTTATTCAGCATGGGGTGGCATTTAACTTGCCCCTCCATCCTCCTAATTGTCAATTATTCTCAGAATATGGAGCTCGGCCACTTCGGCCAGGCTGGAGCCATCATTAAGCTGTGTGGCGTAGCAGAAATGCATTGCGAGGTTCTGGTATGGCCATGCCAGCAGCCCCAGCATGTGGCATTTAAAGGAGCAATCAGTCACAGTGCTGCATGTGTATGTGAAATAAAGTCACATGGCAATCCGCCTCAGTGAGACCCCTTCGCCGTTTATCACTGTTTATTAAAACTGAATATCTCACATGAAACAAATGAGCTTGACCTTTCATGAATGACTCACTTTTTCTTCTGCAAGAGAACGTGATAAATAACTTGAAATGGCGAAGTGATGTGTGTGCTGATGGAGCGAGGGAACGAGGGAATACTGAGGAGTGCCATGAGCTCAGTAACCCGCCTGCAGTTTGACACCAGCTTGGAAACAGAAACAGCCTTGATGGAGTCGCAAAGCACAAAGACAATTACGTATTCAGTCATCACACACCAATTCGCACAAGGGGAAAAAACTATACAAAGTCTATACATCTCAAGACCAACCTTTTACAAATCAACCAGCTGACTAGTAATGTGTTTTAGGTATCCTTTACAAACACTCCTACCCCAGGCACAAGTTGCTTCCCAACTGCAGCTGGGCTCATTAACAAGACCTGGGACACCTGCTGACATAGACTATTATCCTGGTTCGTGGACACCGCATGCTACAGTGTTGTGAAGTTTTTATTATTTGCACAACTGTTAACCCACATCTAAATCAATATTTTATACGTTCAGTTGTCTTCAATTAACTGCACATGCTATTTAAGCTTAATAACACACACTTTTAGTCAAAACTCAAATTTGGTTCGTTTTATTCACATTCCAGGGAATCGCCTTCATTACTTACACCCTGTCAGTTCAAGCTGAATATCCCCACAGTGTAATTTTGACATCTCTTGAAAGCATCTAATGGTTTAAGCATTTACTTGTTCCAATGGAAAAACTGGTCAGATTGTAGATGTCATTCGGTCCATAAAACTTCAGCTTCATGGATCAGAGGCTCCTGATGGCTCCTTAGCCTCCTTAGCCTCCTTATGCCAATACTGCGTGCCATTAACTGTGTGTCTTCTCTCTCCCGTAGTTCTGCTTCTTCCTCTTTGTCCCCCTCTC
>JAUMHL010000030.1:26611731-26634377 GCA_032362345.1 Sandelia bainsii
TTTCTTCCGTTAAAGGGAGTTTTTCCTCTCCACTGTCTCCCAGTGCTGCTCAAGTGGGACTGTTGGGTTTTCTACATAATTCTGTATATAGGTATATTCTGTAAGGTCTTAAACCTTATCATTAAGGTTTAGATTACTTCTGTTGTGATTTGGCGCTATAGAAATAGAATTGAACTGAATAAAGCACAGGACTTTGAAACACGAAATGGAGCATATTCTCATGCCACGGCATCACATAATGATGCTTTCCACTTGGTGTCTCAATACCGTTGCATGTCAATCTAACAAGATCATTCCAGTAAGTACCTATTTTATCTTTTAACCTAACCTAACACTGAGGGTTTTGTGCCTAACCCTAACCCAGTTGTCTTTGTGCATAAAGTCAATCAAATCATGACGTTTCCACTCTTCATTAGACATTTTGTCATATTTAGGAAAAATGTTTCTCACATTTCTCTGATATTAGTGCCCAGACTACCTCAGATGGTTGTGTACAGCCCTTGTTCTCTAAATGTGTAAAAAAGGAATGTGGGTTGGGTCGGGTAGTAACTGCTAATCAGCACAAGGAGCGCTCTCACTCGTGCACAGCAAAGAGAGATGAGGTTCCGACAGCCTAAGCAGAGAAGAAAATCAGAGAACAGAAAATGAAGAAGAAAAGTTCTGAGGTGAGAATAAAGACCTGTGTAAACATCAAAGTGGCTTTCCAGGTGCAGAAAACTCAAACCTGGAAGTTTTTGAGCGCTGACAAGTTAGAGGACAGTGCTCTGTTTCTGTTGAACAGGTCAGTACTTTGCTGGACACATTAATATCGCTAACTTGCTGCAAGATGACACCAATATCTTGAAAGTCATGAGAAAACTGGGGAGAAACACAAATTAACTGATTATAATTTAGCTGTAATTATTCTTTGCTCTAAAGACCTGGATTAGCAAAGGTGTCAGTATCTTTCCTAAACCAAGAACCAGCACAATATGTACAGATCTCTTTTTAGAGCAATAATTGTGTGCAAAAATGATTAATTTGTTATATACTCCCAGTTGTTAGTTTATTACGTACATCAGCTAGAACTAATTCAGTCGATTACAACAATAAATCTGTCACGCTTACCACCGATGTCTAGGATTTGTTTTTGCCTTTTCTTTACTTTGCTTTTTATTAATGTCTCCTGTTATTGGAACAGCTCAGTCCAAACCTCTGGGTCAGAGAGTTGAGTTTTGCGTTACTTTGAAACGCATTATACAGAGAGGTGTTTCTGTTATGTAGCTCACACTTGTGAACATAAATGGGGTGAGCTAGATGAATCCTACACTGCTGCAGTTTTTTCCACCTTTTGTGCCTTAATTGAACACAGAACTGGACTATTTTTCCAGACTCCTACAGTGCAACAAGTGCATCACGTTGACCTACACTTACTCGAAAGCTTAGAGTGTAAATAAAACATTTTTCTGTGCACAGAAATGTTCTTTTTTAAATTCTATTTCTACTGATAGTTTTCTATTATGGATTTGTTTTACTGATACTCGTTTTCCAACAACATAATATAACAACCCCTTTATCTTTCACTACAGCATTTGAAACAAACAAGTGGAAAAACAAACTGGGTGTAATCACAGTCCAAGACAAATGGACTATAGAAGCTTCTTGGTAAATAATCACTTCTCCTGCACCACCTGACTCCATGTTTCTGATGAATAAAGGCTCTTCAAACCCAGTAAGCACAAACTCTGATATGTCTGAGTGCACCAGAGGGTTTATCTGTAAACTAACTGGTATTACAATTTCACTGTTTTCTCACAGTATGGCTTTTCAGGCCTAACTCAAGTCCTCTGACACATTTCCTCTGCATCCTGGCTTTGTTCAAAATCCCTCCTTGAAAGTCCTCTCACTCTGTAGCAGGAGGGAGGCGAGAGGAGGGATATCATCATTTGTCTTTTCTTGACATCCCTCACAGCACATGACGCAAAACACCCGAGGAGGAGGAGGAGGTGAAGCTAATACCACCCCAAAAACCTCCTCCCTCTGCTTTCTTCCATCTCTTCTTCCACAGCAGTTCATTTAATAACCATCCAGTGAAGGCGAGGGAGACCGTTCGCTTTATTGCTTTCCAATAAAGACAGAAGACGGGGGTGCAACAGAAAAAGGCAGAAAGGAGAAAGAAGTGACAGCTCATTAACCGTCATGGAGGAAAAGCTGGCAGTGTGACTCAGGCTACTGTAGCTGCACTCTTATATTTGCCATGTCTATGCCAAATGGCCTGAGCTATACACACACACACACATTGGTCGTCCTGTGGTTGTACGAGCACGTGTTGACATAACGACTATCCTGCAAACCTAACCTCAACCACAATCTAAACCTAATCGTAATCCTAAAACCCTAAAGTCTCAACCCTCAAACAGCCCTTTGAAATGTGACAGGTAAACTCTGACTGCAACCCTGTCTCCTTTGCAACTAAGCTGGGACCAAGATTACATTTTTGTGATATTTCTGGTATTTTGTGAAATGGAATTGGAAGGAGAGGAAACACCACAGAACCGACTTCGACTCAGAATCAAAGTTTGGTTAACATGATGTGTCTGAACTGTTTTCCTCTGTTAAGCCAGACTGCAGTCTTTCCCTAACCTTAACCAAGTGTTGTTAGTGCCAGAACACAACACAGTATTTTGGCAGAAAATAAATCCGGTGTCTGGAAACATTTTATTGATTTGTTCACTATCAACATGATTACGACTTGACGTTTACGTTAACAGTCAACAAATAATCGTTGTGTTAATAGTAAAATGTAATCTGACTGCAATTAAGTTCTCTGCAAATATTTGTAATTGCATGCAATTTTATAAAAGTGTAATTTTTTGACGACAGGGACACACACACGTACACACACACACACACAATTTCTCTGAACTGTAGAGACAGATGTGCAGGTGCCTTCAGGCGTCAAACACGGCCACGCATGTTAAACCCTGCCCTGTTGTCAATAAACCTTTTGCAACTGAAAACAATGAATAATGTTGCACAAAGTCCTTGTCCTCTGCATGGTCACGAAGTTTGTCCCTGCTGGCGACCGTACATGTAATCAATACATTTCACTAGCTATGACAAGATTGAACTGCTATATTACCAAGTAATTTAAATATAAATTAGTTAATGTACTTTAAAGCCTATTAAACTCACTAATGACTATACACATACACACTGAAAATTGTAAGGTTTTTAATATCTTTATGAAAAATGAATGAATGAATTATTCTGACTACTGTGAATGTTCTTGTGAAATACATCTCAAGTTTATTAGTTCTTGGCATGTGAGCTAAAAAGGTAATTTTACAGAATATAGAAACACATATTCAAGTCTCTCTAACACCGTAACACACATACACACAAGCTGATGCATACACAATCAGCCAATCAAGGCCAGCAACTGGGCTGTGTGTGCTGTGAAATCCCCCTAAGCACCCACCACCTTCTTCAGCTGAACTCTGCTTTCATTAAAAACAAGTGATAACAGCAATAAAGCAGGATGAAACAAACGGCTTGGTCACTTTGCACTTCTGCTAACTGCAGCCACTGGAGCCTCTTACTGCAGAAACACTTTAACCAGTCCCTGAGCTCACAGGATCTATGTGGAAGATCTTCCTGTTTGCCACACACAAAACAAAAGCTTTAGAAACTAATCTGTGCCATTGAAATACATCAGTGATCCCTGGTTGCAATTTGTTTGGGATCACTGACATTTATTTCAGAAATGATCAAGAATTAAAGCAGAAGATGTGGTGACTACTATTTCATATCTATGTTTAAAACTGTTGTCATATAGACATTAACAACAGAGTGTGGGTGCCTTTGCTATACTGTCTCTTGCACATGTTTAGCGTGTCATCATCCATTTAGCTTTCACCTTAGAGCAGAACTGACAAATAGAAAAGTGTGTTTGGAGGTAATCCAGAAAGTAGACAGGTCTAAATAAAGATGCTATTAAGGCGACAACCTGATAAACCTGCCAGAGAAGAGCCTGTAATTTCTTTTTTTAATGATTAATAGCTGGCTGGTTCAATACTTCCACCTCTGCAGAGTCAATTTCCACTTTCACTGTAACATGACGTCCTGCGTTGTGATTTTTAAACTGGTCCTGGAACCAACACCAAGCTGCCACATGAGAATGGGTACTGTGGATCTCAGACCTGAACATAAGAGGCAGTTTTACTGTTGTTTCTGCAGCATCTAACTCTGACTAAGATTTCTGATGACATGTCACAGTTTGGCACATTTCGGTTGTGTGTTCATCACTCCTGCAGGACAAGGCTTTACATTCACTCTGTATCCTTTTCTGATATTGAAAAGCATTTGGAATAAAGATATGATATGCCATGTGCACCAAATGCCATATGTTAGGATGATATAGCAGGTGCATGAAGACTACAGGAAGCATTTACTGCTGCCAATGTAATAGTGAATCCCCAATTTTTATTTTCTCTGCAGAAAAATAAGACAAAATTTGGAAGACACTGGTGCAATCTAGGTGCAGTATTGGTGCAATATTTTTTACAGCTGAAAATGACAGAATCAAAACCAGCAGTCCATTTTGGCATGGAGTTGAACTAGCTAAGCAACACTGAAGTCATAAAAGCAATTACAACAATGACTAGTGGGCCAAACATTTCTGCCACACGCTGGCGGAATCATAACAGAAACAGGAAGGAAAGAGCTGCACATGGTGCACTGTTGTTGCAGTGAAATTCTGTTTTCATTCTCATAGTCCAAGACAAACTACTAATTTAGTCATTTAGACACTATCTGTCTAAGAACCCCAGGGTTGGTGGTTCCCTAGTGCCAGTCCCAGACCCGCATAAGTCCTTTCCAAATCAAATATGCGGAGTGATCCGCTGTGGCCACCCCAAAAGGGAGCAGCCGAAAGACACTTACTAGACACTAAATTTGCAATAAAATTTAATTCCCCATCTCTATCCTCCGTCTTGTCACTGTGGAGATTTTTCTATTTAGCGTTTCACTCGAATGCACAACAACAAAAGCTGAAAAAGATCCATCATTTCTGTTTGGACACAGATTGAGTTCAAGCAGCTTGATATGAGCTGGAAGATGCCAGAAAAAGACGTTTGCTTGCAAACATGGCACCACTGCTCCTCCTCCCACTTAATCAACCACCAGTGAGGCTTGAGGGTCTTATCAGCATCAATCCAGTGCTCGCTGCAGCCATCCTCAAGCCTCTGGTGGAGGCTCGATCCCCATCTGCCAACAATGACTCAGACAACAATAGCTGGTCCTCCTCTCAAACTAAACTCGTCTGACACGCTGCAGCGCTTTAAGCACACACAGTTCACTTCATAATGAGGATGAAGGCAGATGAGCTGTGCAAGTCTGAAGAGCAGATTTAAGTCATGTTGGTGGAGGAGAAAGTTAAATCCAAACCGAGTGCATTCTGGATTTATTCATGAAGAGTGCAACAGTGCTGAACTCTGCTGCACACTTTTACAGTTTGAAAAAGGATAAAGATGATTTGATTTAGTTATTTCAGCTTTTAAGCTTGTGAATATCTTATCACTCCATATATTAAATGAAAGAGAAACATCAGATATGATGTCAGTCATCAGTCCAAAACAATTTATTTTAATATCTGCTGCAGATCAGCAGTCGGGATCTCATACAGCTCATAACGTAGAGACACCGTACAATTTTTTTCTTCAAAGCAAAATGCTTTTAGGCCATGATGTAGCGTGACTGCACCCTGTCAGAATATAATCTACTCCTACGACAAGTAAAATCACTGTGCATGTGGAAGGAAAATGATGTTGAAGTTCAGAGTAAAGACAGTGAGTTCTCACCGTTTACTTCTTTGTTGCCCATATGGATGGCCACCAGCTGAGCTAAACAATACTACATGTTTTCTGTTAACAGCCCACAGTTCTTGACTGTGACAGTCATACAGTATATTATATATGTCTGATATTCAACAGACAAACATTTGACATTTTCACTAACCCTAACCTGGTTTATTTAGTGCCTAAACCCAACCAAATTGCTTTATTTGCACAGTTGTTGTCCAGTGTTTCTGCCTGTTTAGGGCAAAAATAAGTGTTACACCATCTGCCATTTTGGTGCCTGGCTCTAAAAGGGGACACCTGCGTCTGTACGTGGGTTGCGCTCTTACAACAAATGCTATATGCTATGCGATATGGGTCATAGGCATAAAAAACATACATTCATTTACACATTACAGTAAATACAAAAAATAGAAAGCCAAGGTTAGAATAAAGAGAAGCAAAACATGTTGATGGACGTTGGTGAAACACATTAAGTTCAACTATGTCCTAAAACATCAGTGAAGCAAACCTTTTCTGCACCTTTCGTTGGTCAAAGACGACAAACATCTGTGCAAACTGGTGGAAACGTTCTTTATGTGTGGTTTGTAGCGACTGTACAAATGATGAAATTCATTAAACATTTGCTGCTTATCTTGCATCTACTCCAGACTGTGCTGCTGCATCTTTATTATGTTTGGTCATATAGCCAATTACACAATATGCAGTGTTGTTTTATTTAAATGCAAGAAAATTGGTCTTCATGTGTCTACAGACAAATCTTAATGAAACTAGCGATCGAAACATCAGCCTACACAGATTTGGAGCGGTCCTCCAGTGTGTGCCTCAGGCAACAAGTTGATCTGAGCAGATGAAAACATTATTCTGTTTGAGACATGAAATATGGAGGGTGCTTTTTAGTTTTATCATTTATTTATTTCCTCTTGCCATTGTGCATCTGTAGCCTCGTATGTATGGCATTTACAGGGACCAATTAACTGGTCAACCCATCAGCCTTCCCTGCCGACATCCTCATTACTAGCACCTCCCCACTGCGGCGTACCTGGACCGCCAAGTGGAACTAATAAAGCAGCATAAATCAAGCACACCTCGTGCTTTTACAAGAAGGTGGTACTGTATAGTGGGCTACGCTCCATTATCAGACCTTAGGATGGTTGTAAAACACAGGTATCTGGAGAATTGTCTTAGCCCTGCTCCCCTATGCTTTTTTAACTCTCTCTCCTCCTGACGCCCAATTTGCACTCCTCTAAGTGACACCTCAGCGCTGCAGCAGTGAGGTCAATTTTATTAACAGCCACCAATGGCAAAGAGCTAAACAAAGCTGTAGGGGGCAGGGGCAGAAGGCGCAGCCCACAAATGATATGAATAATACTCAGAATTACGCAGGATCGCCTCTTTTGCAATTGAGCTGCCTTCAGCAAAAAACAGTACAATGGCTGTGAGACATTAAATATTTATAGGGCATCGTCTGTAGGCTATATGGTCCAGGGAAAGCAGTTTTACTTTTTATTGCACTAATATATATTCCCCACACATGCTCATGGAGGTTGAGAAATGCAGCTCATTTTACAAGCAAGGAAAGAGAGTAAAGAGAAAAAGAGAATTACAGACGGTTGTTTTTCTTTTCCTATTGCCGTTTTTGCTCCATTATGTCCAGACGCGACAGCTGAGGAGGTGATCCTTCTGTTCTTATCCTCCATGCATAAACATCAGAGCTGAAATGCCAATGAGAGTGAAAAAAAAGTCCCTGGAAACTTTAAAGCATCATAAATCTCCCGACTCGATAGTGAAGCAGTGAAATAATGAACATTTTATCAGACGCTGTGAGTTTTATATGAGAACTACTCAGCTCAACATCAGAAGTTTGCTAAATGTCAGAGAGCTGATTCTGTACTCAGAAGAAAAAGACCTTCAAAGGCAGAGGATGCCTGGAGAGTGTGTGTTGTTCTATAATGGAGCATTTGAGTTCATGGCCAAAAGAGCGAGGACACTTCAACACCACACACGCACCTGATAGTCTTGATGGACATTAATGTGCCTCTGTAACAGCCTCTGCTCTTCTGGTTTTATACACTGAACAGCAGACATTTGAACCTGGCTGCAGAAATTACTTTGTGGTTGAGGTCAGGGCTCTGTTCTTCCACACCAAAATGAGAAAACCTGGGTTTATACGTGCAGACGTCAGTGTGTCCAGTGTTTTAGGGTAGGATCTTGCCCTCTGTTGCATAAATTGTACCATTCATTTTGTGATGAAATATATATATATTTATATTAATTTATTTATTATAACATATAATATATTTATTTATTTTCTGCTACTGATCTATATTTCCTTACATTTCACTAATTTCACTGTTGTAAACAGAAGGACACTAGTGGTTCTGTCTCTCAGGTTGGCATTCATACAGTCTACACACTAAGGAACAGACAGCAGTCGGCAGCACAAGTCCCAGCATGCCGCGTGCCAGCAAATGTGTGCAGGTACATTCATTCAGCACAGTTCACAAACGCTGAACCCCATTTACAGCTACATTTATAACCACCCACAGACGACATACAACTATATTAAAACACTGAAGGGTGGGAAAACGGAGACACTGAGATTAATGGCTCATTCGGCTTTAGGTAGCAGTCCTTAAATGAGTGCCCCTTTAGGTCAGAGAATCCTGTTTCAGTCTTGGATTGAGCCATTTCTGAATGACATACTGACTACTGCATGTTGCACGTAGCTTTATAAAAACTACAGCAACTTAAAAAGTATAAAATTGATTTTTATCAGAAGAACAAACTTTCAGTGATTTCCTGACTTTGTGTACATGCCTACAAGCAGGACTACAGGCAGAAGAAAAACACTAACTTTCAGTCTTTCTGCTCCTGCTGCTGTTTTATTCAGTTTTTTTTTTTTTACCTCCATTACATCCAGACACGACAGCGGAGGAGGAGACAAACATCAAGGCTGTGAAACGCTGGAGGGAAAAAAAAGAAAACGCTTGAGGGCTGCAAAACATTAAAGCATCATCCACCTCCTGACTCAACAACACTACTGAAAAAGCCATTTTTTTGTCCATTGTTCTCTTCCTTATGTCATCTTTCTCTTAAGCAATACCCAACATCTGATTGGAAGAACATGTCTGCATCCCATGCAGATGCCGTAGCCCTTCTCCTGAGCTCAATTCATCCTCATTATACACCCACATACAGTATAAAAGCTTATACTGTACCTGGCTTCTCCTATAGAACAGCAAACACTTTGAGATTTAAACGAGGGAGTAAATAGTGTGGTTGATCAGTGGTGAGGGAAAAACACTTCCTGTCACTTTTTAATTGGAGTGGGGAGATGAGGAATGGTGGTTTCTCCTGCTGACTTACTCAACCATCCATCATCACATCTTCCACAGAGTGAACTTTAGGAAAACTTCCTCCCCAGCAAGGAAGGAGAAATGACATTATGATCCGTTTTACTTCTCTTCCCCCCCTCTCCCCTTCACTCTTTCCGTGACTCTATTTCTCCCGTTTTTTTAAACTCTGTTTTCCAGTCTCATTGTCACTCTGCATCTTCCTCTCATTTGTATTCTCTGTCGCAGCCACAGGGTGTTCAAGTTTCATTATGAGATTAAATGTATTCAAAGTGGGAGGCGGACATATAGGAAGGGATGGAGAGATGGATGGATGGATGGCAGCCTGGTCAGAAATTACCTGAGGCCTGTGTGTGTGCGTGTGTTTGTCTATGCATATTTACTCAAAATTGTCATTCATGCCTGGAAGTGTTTTCAGTTTTTATCTGCGTATGTTTGTCAGCATGTGCTTGCACGTGTGCTTCTGTCCTCTCTCCCATATTCTCTCTGTTTATACATATTATCCTTTAATCTAGGCAATAATAATGGTCTGAATCATTCTGAGTGTCTGTTTATTTGTCTTATTTAGATATGAATTAGCAGGTAATAAATAAATAAAAGCATCACATATGAATGATGAACTGGATAAAGCATATTTACACATACACATATATGGAGGAGTTATGTGAGATTTCATGAATATCATTGTGATTAATTGGTTAATGGTTTGAATTCAGCAGTTTTCATCAATGTCATCACATTGTGTATGAATAAGTAGGGTATATTTGCATTGTTTTTCAAGTGAATAAAATTTATCTGAGGCAAGACACTGGTCCTGACAACGTAAGAATAGTCACTGGTGCAGAAGATCAAGAACTGTAAGATAAGATTTTAGATTTTATTACAGCCAGTGGTGGAAGAAGTACAGATCATATAATTAAATAAAAGTAATATACCACAGTGCAGAAATACTAAAAACCTGCTTTCACAATGTTACTTAAGTAAAAGTACAAATATTAGCTCAAAATGTACTTGAAGTACCAAAAGTAAAAGTACTTTTTATGCAGAATGACTCATCACCTCGACTTAAATGATGCAGCTGGTAACAATCTAGCTCATTTAATTTACCCCATACATGCATTAATATTTATAATTTGAATTACATTATGCACAGCTGAGTATCATGTGAATGTCAACATGATACTGTATTTTGTGTAATCTGAGTCTGAAAAGTAACTAATAACTATAAGTTATTAAATAAAAGTAGTGGAGTAAAAGTAAAATATTTGTCTGTGAAATGTGGTGAAGTCGAAGTATGTAAGTAAGTAGCAGAAAATGGAAATACTCAGGTAGAAATACCTTAAAATTGTACTTAACACAGTATTTAATTAAAAGCACTTATTGACTTTCCACCTGTGGTCACACCTGTACTGAGTGATTTTAATTTCCCAAACTTACTTCCTTAATCATTGCAGCAGCCAGGTGATCAGTGTCATCTAGCAGTCAACACCCAGAGTGGAGGAAGTAAAAAGATGATTTTTGCAGAACACCAAAAGCTGTGGCCATTTTCACACCAGTGTAGATTATTCAACTTACTACAATAAGTACGTACTGTAATTACACTACAAACGCACCGTTGTTGGTTTCTGAAAAAACTGCAGACATAATAATAGAGTGGAGGGCAATGGAGCAGTTTTTAAACGTGATCACAAAAACACTTTCCGATGACGAGTAGAAATTTGTGCATCGTTTTCAGTGCAGGTCCAACGTCAGTGTGAAAGAAGCACACAGAGCACATCACTGAACAACACTAACAAAATGTTTAAGGCTGATCTTATTTTTCTCTTACACATTCTGCAGTGAAGTAGGAAACATCATTCCTGAGCCTCCAGCATCTTCCACTCCAGGTTCTGACTGACGTGACAGTCTGGCTGCTGCCTGACTGCAGAGAGACAGAAATCAATAGCCGCTGTACGGTGGCGACACTGCAACAGAGACGAGGTGACTGGTGCCTTATTGCACTGGATTACTGAAAGGTAGTGATGCTGCAAAGTGTGTGTGTGTGCACTCAAGTGTGAGAATGTGCATGAATGAGAGATTAAAAGCAACAAAAAAGAAGTGAGCAGTGAAGTATTTGTATTTGTACTGTACACAGGTATTTTTGAGAGAATGTTTGACTATTAGTCTGTTTTTGCACATGTGAACACGAGTTTCCTTAATCCTTCCTGTTCGCTGTTTGTAAGCTTGTGTGTTTATACAGATGGACTGTGTGTGTGTGTGTGTGTGTGTGTGTGTGTGTGTCTGTGTGTGAGAGACTGAAAGAGAGAGATGGTCATCTGCTCAATAAATGTAATTTAACGGTGTGTCGTCATGCTCAGCTGTTGCAGTGCAATGCTTTTAATCATCTTGAGAGGAAGGTAGATGGTCAAGTGTGATTAGTGCACACACACACACACACACACAGACAGAGTGAGTCCACCCCGTCACCTTATCAGTGAAACACATACACACAGTTCTCTGAAACTCCCTGATAAAATAGGTCGATTTAGTATTATCATCATCAGTATTAAGGTTTAATTTGAAATACAATTCAGAAAACCTTTATCTTTTAAAATATTTTATATATTATATATTTTTGTGTTGACACTGCATGAATGGATGATTTTTATTTTGAACTTCACAGTTAATTTTTGTGATAAAAGTGATATAGTTTCTGTGTCTTTACATTAAAATAAAACCCTCATTTTGGACAATAAGGTGTAATAACCATTACCCAGAGACTCTGATCTGTTCTTTTATTCTGAAAATTGTAAACACGACATGTGTCAATTCATTAATTACCCTTTTTAAATGAGATTTGTTTTATTTTTTCATTTAATTTTAATATCTTAACAGGAACCTGTTCCACACTTCCATTTCTGAATTACTTTTGTTGTGTAGGTTTGGGGATTTGTTAGAATTATAGGTGAGGAAATCCCAGCAGTCACTTCCCAGAATTTGCTTTCTAAAGCACCATGCGGCCATATTATACTCTTTTAAAATAGGCCACTTGTATGGGCATTAATCTATGTAGGGTGATATTCTGCTTTACGTTCACTCAAACCGCACTATGTGCTCCAGCCTGCAGTCGTCATTTTGCAGTGTTAGCTTTCTGCGGCATTGTGAAATCACATTAAAAAGGTCCTCTGTGTGAGACAGGCCACTTGATAAGCATAAATCTACATAGCAGTAGATTTCTTTTTGGGTCTCAATAAAAAAAAGTAAACTAGCTGCAATATGCTCCAGCCTGCAGTTGTCACATTAAAGTGTCATGTCTCCAAAGCAGTCTGCAATCACATTACAACCGGGCACTTGGATAAGCATAAATCCAGATCAGGGGCAGACAGACTGAATCCTCAGGCCTCTGGCACAGCACCAAGGGGGACGAAGAGCCCAGAATCTGTTAGAAGACAAACATCCTTTAGCCTAATATCAATTTGCATAGAGCACCGGTGCGAGTAGGTGAGTTGTGTGTAGTATGTGCTGAATGTCCCACAGCAGAAGGAACAGAGCAGAGCCTCTAATCAGGAAGAGCGACTGCAGTCGATGGCGGCTGTGCTGAGGCTCCCGGCTCTGACCTGCTGACTGGATTCTGCTGAACGTGCTGGCATCCTTTAATCCCTCCCTGTTCCCCCTTTGTGTTAATTTCCTCTCCTCTTGTCTCCCCTCCTCCGACATCTCTTCAGCATCTCTGTTTTTTGTTTCCTGTCTTTGACTTGTCTCCTTCCTGTATGCACCTTTTTTTGCTTTACATTTTCTTTCTCTTTTCTCTTTTCCTTCTCTCTCACGTTCTTTCACAGTGAATGAAAACAAGAGGCAAGAACGTTGAGGGAAGGACAGAAAGGATGCTGTCCGTTCTTTCCTTTCATGTCCTCTCCTCCCATTTACTGTCCTTAAATTTAGTTTGTCTCCTGTCATTGCTTTATTTTTTCTTCCTTATTCTCAGTAAGTTAATTATCTTTCATTTCTCCTTTCTTTTTCCTTATTAACCTTTTCTTTAGTGAGTTGTCCTTTCATTGCATTTGCCATTTCTTCGTTGCTTTCATAGTCTCCCGTCCCTCCTTTGATCCTTTATCTTTCCCCTCTTCTTTCTACATTAACCTCACCTTTTTCCCTTCGTGTTTCAGCGGCTGTCCTCTTCTTTTGGATAAATACTGTTCTGAAACTGACAGATCCAGCCGAAATCCAACCAGAAAAAATGCACCTTCTTGCCTCTTTGTAGAAAAAGGTGCACGTCTATAACAATCACTGACATGCTGTATAGTATAAAAAGTTTCAGGGTCCCACTGAGGATACTGAATGTAGATCAAGTCAAAGCAGTAATCAATGAGATTTAATCTGCAGCAAGCCGAAACCTTTTTGAGAGATTGTTAGACATCAGTAGAGAGGTCATTTAACAGCACATTTGACGACCATGTTGGAGCACAGATTTAGTTTTTCTGGCAGTGAACTCACCATTTCATTAGCGCTGGTTGACCTGACTGCTTTTTATCATTAGAAAACAGGAAAAGTACTGACATAAGCATCAGCCTTTTCTGTCTTTGCTCCTGTAAATGAGTCCCTTGGATAGTTTGCTATAGCTAACTGACAGTTTGTTGAACTGAACAGATAAATATCAAGCTTTAATTCAAGGTTTTTTAGGTCCTCCAACATAAACAACTATATCCCGTAAATCATTTTCTGACCTGCAATCACATCCAAGTGTTTCCTTTCCAAAGCACCATGTTCTCACATTATACTCCATACAATGCAAAAGTAAATGACAAAAGTCATCCTCCATATAACAGGCTAAAATAATTTCAAGGTCAGTAAACTACTAAACCACCAGAGCTGTCTGGATAGTGTTGCTGTGTATGAGCACTGAATTTAAATTTACATTAGTCAAACCATAGTTTATAGTAACTGACAAAACTGACACAACACCTTCTCCTGACAATGCCTCAAGTCACCACTACAAATATTGTAAGATGATATTCTCATCCATTCTAACACATCTCTGAAGTTCTTCCTCCTTAATTCCCCTTTTCCTATTTGAATATTAATATGAGAAATTATCTCTTATTAGCTTTGCAGTGTTTTTTTTTGTGGGTAAGTTATGCACTGCAGCAGCCTGGAGGCAGCCGTGCTGCTAATATAAAACACTGTCTCCTGTGAAGCTGGCAATATTGGCCAGCAGAGTAAAGCTCAGGAGGTAATTGGGGTCTTTAGTCTGCAAACCAACAGAGTCTCTCTCAATAGCATTAGTCACCCAGAGTAGTCAGACACAAAAGGATCATATCAGCAGCACTGCGGATAAAGACACTGCTCGAGTTGAACTTTTGTTTTAATCATCCTAAGACAGATTCAGAGTCAACTTTTGGGGCAATGGAACCCTGGATATTTCCGGTATTGCTGCTATAATCACTAAGAATATATTTCCACAAAATATTAAAACAGCCCTTCTTAACCTGTGTTGACTGTGTCTGGCACAGTTTCCCCAAAAGACTGCCCAGTGCATCACCTCTGCTGCTTGCTCCATCACTAACAGTAATTGTTTGGAAACTCCCGCAGCACTAATTGCAGGATGAACCGCCGTGTGTAACTGTGTCCTGTATGTGTGTGTGTGTGTGTGTGTGTGGTGCTAGCAGGGGGGGCTGCCTTGACCTCCACTTTGTGCATGAAAATTTGGGCCGCATACACATTAGTTCTGCCTGACAGGAGCCACTGTGTAAAGCAGAGTGTTAGCATGTTAAGCTAATGAGCCAAATGGGCTGAGAGCACTACATACACTAATATACATATTGACATATAATGATATAACATATACACTAATCTGTATCCTGTCCTATCTATACAAATATACACTATACAGTATACTATACAGCATGTCAGTATATACTGTATACATACGTATGTGCAGTATGTATATTATGCTTTATTATTACTCAGTGGTACTCTTTACACGTGACAGTGTACTGTATTGTACCACTCTGCTACACTACACTGAATTACACACTGTGCTATGTACGAGCTATACTATACTATACATGTAATATACTGTACTGTACAACACAACAACAATAATTAGTACTACACAATACTAACACTACAGCTCCAGTAAAATGTAGATATATCTACTATAGCACCATATCAGCTCCTTAGATGAAAACTCACTAATTGTGACTGAGGTGCTGTATAACAGCCAACAGCACCGTCAGTTTGGTCATGTGTTATATCTCTGTCGTTCACTAATTTTATTCTGACAATCCTTTCAGGAGTTTTAATCACCCATGACTCACTAACAATGCACTATTTTTTACGCAGCAGAGGTTTTGTTTAACATGGCACTAATGGGAGTCATCCTGGGCTATTTCTACTACTTGTACGGGAGCTTCCTGGTGTCATACATGTGTTTCCAAAAGGTTTGCTCTAAAGCTAAAGATTAAATCCACTCTCTGAGCAGCAGAATGATGATTTGGAGGTGGGGTGAGGTTACACACAAGCCGAGTTAAAAAGAGCTGTGCGTCAACATACGTCATGCCATCATGAGGGAAACAAAAAGCCTTATTGTCACAGGAAAGGCAACCTGACACTTTACAGCACAGAGTTTCCAACAGACGCACCTGAGCCCCGGGTAAAAGGCTTAATATCTGCTGTTTTGGAAAAATTAAATGTCATACAGAACAATTATTGATGTTTTGCCACTAATGACACAATCAAACAATCACATTAAGGGAGAAAAAAAATCCAGCGTCAACATAATGAATTAAGCAAAACTTGAAACATTGCTGGTGTTTGACAAATACTTTTTGCTTAATTGCTCCCATCACCAGATGTTCTTCAGTCATTTCTATATGACAACACTAGAGCATTTATATTGACATAACCTACATCACAAGACAATATACTGTATATATATATATTCTTAAACCAAACAGGCATTTCCCTAACATTCCCAGTTTTGCCAACATTTGGAAAATGCTTCATCATTGCATGAGTGACTGATAAACACAAAACTATGGTGTCAGGGAAGAAAACGGGAAAAAGAAAAGGAAAGTACCTTTCTTGTGAGTAGCTTCATTTTTGGAGCCTTTGGGGTCTAATAAAAAAAAGATCAGAATTAAACACAGCATATTCTAACAACACATTACCAATTACACGTTGTTTGTCCTCATTAAGGAAAACAACCGTTTTGTCTATCAAGGAGAGAACAAGACAGCAAGGCCCGATTATCTAAGGTGTCGCACTGCTGCCAACACTCAGCAGGGGTGAGTGTATGGCAGTGGGGGAGACTTAGGTAGGGCAGGGAGAAGGGGAGGTGTGGGGAGGGGTGGGTAACATACTGTGAAGGCAATAGCAGGAAGGAGGGATGCACAAATCTGTAGAGGAACAATCTACTGCCATACTGCAGCAGGCAGGAGAGGAGAGGCGATGCACTGAGATGAAGAGGAGGAGGAAGAGGGTTGCAATGCAGTTCTGTCAAGATCAGCTAAAGTAAGACTAGCAAAATGCACTACAGGAGAAGCAAGAGGCCAGAGAGAAAGAGGAGGAAGAGGAGGAGGGATGCAAAGACTACATGTCATACTGGCTTCCTTTAGATGTTTGACCTGTGAGGAAATTACTTTTTTACATTTTTATTCACTTGGTGTTGAGTTGCGTATTCCCAAACAATTTAACTGACTCCCAGGTGAAATTAACCAATCTAGTAACAAAGATCTCAAAATGGATTATTTGTCCCTCGAACAGTTTGACTTCGACTACAGAAATGGAGCTGTAACCCCACAGGAATGGATAAATGATCTCCAAATCTGAATTGAAATCCTACTTCTCCCTTGTAATGGGCACCATTAATTTGAAGTCATTTGCTGAAATGAAGCCCATCACAATGACAAAAAGGTTCTACTTCCACCCCTGGAAAATGTAAATCTTCATCCCCTTCAAAATGGGCCACATAATTTCAGTCATACCACAGAAAGGCAACTTTTTGTCTGCAGAGAGGTTGATTTATAATGGAAAAATGCCGACCTGCGAATGTCAATGAATTGGAAGTTGAGGTCGAATGATTCATTGTTTCACAGCAGCAAAGCCTTTTCTCCTGCTCACTCGCAGAAAGTTACTGTTGGCTCCACAAAAAAAAAAAAAAAAAAAGGTGTCTGATGTTCCACTGGAGATCTGTGGCTTATTGGATTTGTCTAGGAAGTAAAGACAAAAGTTTTACTGTCCTTTGATCAGCAGATAAACTGCGAAGCCCACAACACTTCGTCTTCACACTTTACATCCAAGTGTCTCATATTTTGAGTGAAGGGAAACCAGTATACTGCTACTTCTAATTAAATGGGTTCTGGGAAAATAGATTTCCATCAGCTTCATTTTCTTTCAATGACTCTAAACTTCGAACAGAGGCTAAAAGTGTCTGTTTCCTTTCATGGCTCACATTTATTGATTAATTGATTGATCCCATTTTGGCACCAAATAGCACTGAACTGACTAAACTGGGCCCAAAACTTGACAACTGCCATTGTGAGGGATGGTCACTACACCAAGTAGAAGTCTGGGAGTGATTTTGTAATTTGTCATTGTCAACCTGAGAAAAAGGGAAATGGCTCCTAAGATAGATGGGAAGTAGTCGTCGTGACCATGAACTGTTGTAGACAGGTGACTTAAACTCTATAATCTGCCTGAATCCATGAAAAGCAATTTTTCCTTCCTCCTCTGTGTCAGGGCTAAGCCCGGGCTTAGCCCCGCAGCTAGGCAGCCTGTCGAACATCTGAGCACCTGATCCTGGCATTAAAACCACAGCAGCTTTGTTTTTTGGGCTTTGCTCTGCTGGCAGTGGGGATCTCATAACACCAGCTAATTAGTAGCGCTGTGCAGAATCAATTCGCTTGGCTTTGCAGGGGAGGTGCATAGTGAAAACAAAAACTGCTTTGCCTTTGTGTTGGAAAACAAAGGTATTTTTTTGTTAAATGAGGACTGGGATTTTCCCTAAATGTTTATGTCTCTCGTCAGTGTCGTCCTAGGCTGTGTGCATCAGCCGATGATTAGACACGTCTGCCATGTAGAGACTGAAAACAGCAGCTTCTTCATCAGGCCTTTAAGACCAATACAGTGGGCTTAAACCTTTTTTTCTCAATCTGCCAATTAGAGGTGTGATGGGATTCCACATGGGACTGAATGACCTTTTATAAAGGCCTCCTTAAAACTTATTAGCCAAGGACCAGCCGACTGCGATGGAGGGAGTGATGGAGACGTCAACTGCTCTCACACATCCCACTCTAACTTTGCATCGCCTCAAGCTAAAGCTATTGCACACATTTCCTATATTTACATCAAGAATAAAATACTGAATTTCACTCATTTTGCTCTAATTAGCAGCTTGATGATTTTCCTTTTTCGCTCTCGATAATGTATAGATTTCAACTGCTGCTTTTGGCTGCACAATCAGTGCTTTTCATTTGTCTGCTCCTCTCCCCCACCCTTCTATCAGTCTCTCTTTCAGTCCGCCTTGAGTGCCCTCATACGTTTGGCTGCCTTTTACCATTACCCTATTCAATATTCCTCTCTTCGCTGCCCTTGCCGTTACGCCTCCTCTCGCTAGACGTTGAAGCATGATCAATATTTTTGTCATAACTCAGGGGAGAGTCACCTCTGCGACGACATTAAAATCCCTCACTCTGTGCATTATAGTCCCCATCTAAATTTCCTGGCTTGGAAAGGATACGACTATTACCTAGAATACTAAAAGAGCCACGGGACCTTCCTCTGGGCAAGGATGTCCCCTCACTCCAGCACATTTCTGTGTTTGCATCCTTGCAGAAAGCAGCTCTTGGAAAAAGAAAAAGGTGGTAGGAGTACATATTACAGTTAGTATCTCAGAGCTGCTTCTTCATGTGTGCTGTAAGCCTTATACATAACTGAACAACACTGGGGCCCACTGGGACCTGTGTTAGCATCAGAATTCTAGTGCTAAGCTAATGGAAAACATTCAGCGTATGCAGTGTGAAACCCTGGACTGCACTTTTGCCATGTCATAAGCAAATCCCTCCAAGTTTTTTTTTTTTTAATGATACTACCTGTCTTCCTCTCTCTGTCTCTCTCTCTCTCTCTCCCTCCTTCATTTATCCGTTTTTTCTCTCCTGCGGCCGTTCAGCCATCCCACACTCATTACCTTATGCCCATTAATCCCATTAAGTAGCCATTAAACAAGTGCTGATAATGCCAAATGAACGTCAAGCTCCCACAGCTAATAACTACAGCCCGACCTCGGCACGTTCAACCTTGGCAAGGAGAAAAAAAGGTGAGGAGGGGAGCAGGGAGGACACAGCACAACACAGATCACAACACAAGCTTTCTGTAGTAAGAAGTACTACAGCTGTAAAGAAAGAGACTGAGGAAAGAGAGGAGAAGGGGGGAAAAGGAGGAAGCCGAACATGTAAATATACCACATAACTTTGTATATTTACTCTCAGAAAGACGAAGTGACACAGCTGTGGATTTTCCACAAATGGGTTTTTACACTGATCATCACTGGGATTTAAGAGCAGAGACAAGGAGGGAGCTTTGCTGAACCAACAATTGGAGCAGCGTGACATAAAAGGATTGTACCCAAACAAGCAAAGCTGATCAAGAGAGCCGAAGATGAAAAGCTGCTGAAGGAGTGCACACTGAGTTTGAGGTTGCCGATGCGTTCGGGGTCTTTTCACCGATTCCTGTCTCGCAGGGGGAAATGGAGGTGGAAAGGGGAGGGGGTTATGGAGTCTTGGCAGTAGATAGCCGGCTCACTGGCAGCCTGTTCTGGTTGAGCTTAAAGTCGGAAGCTCACTCGTGGCTGTCATCCTTGCTGCTGCTCGACTTGAGTGATGAGGAAGGACAAGGTTGTGGCGGAGAGGGAGAGGGGAGCTGCAGCTGTAGTCTGTGCCATTCATCAAGTGTGCATACACACACTCGGACACAGGAGGAATCACGCAAACACTCTTATGACACACTCAAACACACCTTTCTCTAACTTGTTCCCTCTCTAAGCCCCTTGCTCTGTCACATTTATAGACATTCATTTATCTGTACTGCGCCATGTGGCCATGGTATCCATGACCAAGGCTAGAAGATCAGAAAGCCTTGGTGCTGTTCTATGGCATTTCCCTGTCCTCAATGCTGAGGTACAGCTTCTTCTGAAAGGAGAGAAGTATAGGAGTAAGCAGGGATGGGGGCCAAACAAAAAGAGTGAAAGGGGAGAATATGCATGGGGTGATCACTGTATTAATGATCTAGTCTTTCATTCATTCAAGAGGAAAATGAGGTTTATGGAAGGTCATAAAACAGTTAAAACTCTAAAGGAAATGATGCAGGAAGGATGGTACAGTAGAAAGAAGACGTGTGAAAACTGATAAGGCAGAAGGCAGGAACAAATAATGACAGAAATAAGCAAGAAATTGATAAATGGAGAAAAATTGAAGAAATGATTTGGCAGGAAACTAAAGGAAGGTAAGAAAGGTGGTACGAGAACTGAAAGAGAATGAATGATTGGGTATAAAACAAAGGAGACAAGAAAGAGAATAAAAGCATAAGCGACTAAAGGTGGGAGAGAGAGAGAAAAAGGGGACAGGAACATGCAAGGTATGGAAAAATTTTGAAAAAAACGAACAACGAATAAACAAGGAGATGGTAAAATTTAAATCTGAAGCAGGAAGTAACCAGATAAGGTTATCAAAACATAAATGAGCCAGGGAATGATGGATGGAAGAGTGGAATTGGAAACAGAAAGAGAATAAAGGAAAATACCAATAAATTGATGAGATAACAGGAAGAGAGAATGAAAGAACAAATGAACTCATGGATTATAAATGGCTTGTCCCAAATGTGTCAGGAGTGTTTGCTCTCCTCCCTCTGCGATGGAGGAACCTGCTAAATCAATCGGAAGCTTTTTGCCCACACAGTGGACCCCCGGTCATGATCAGTGTAATTTCCTCTCATGCTGGCACATTCATAGCTTCGGGCAAATCTCATTTCTTCCCTCGCTTGGTTCCCTCCCCATCCCTCCCTTCACTGCTGCTGCATGGCAAAATTAGCAGGGCTGGTGCTAATATGATGAGGAAGGTGTGTGTGCAAATCGTATGGGTGGAAGAGGGATCACGTTACATTAAAAAACTCTCTGTAATATTCTACATTCTGGCCACATTCCGGTTCCCTTTACTGTCTACACGTCCAAACAGTCCCACATTCCGAACGGCGTTCTAGAAAACAGTTTTCCAGCATTCCATGTTCTAGAACATTAGCCAACATAGCATTCCACTTGATCCTCACATTGTAGCTTTCCACGATAAGTTATTATCAACACTGACAGTTTGACATCAACAAATTTTTCAGAATTGACTTATTATGCTAGCCGACAGCACAGCTTTGGTGTAGATCAAAGTTAGGTAACAGTCACCAACATTATCATCACACTAGCTCAATTACTATGGTGCAAGCTTAGCACTAGAGAATTAGCTCGCTTGCAAGCCAATTAGATTCCTAGCTAACTTGTGTTAGCACCGTTATATTTGATGTGTCAAGCTGTGCAGAATTTACAGGAGTGAATGATAATTCTGAGCAAAACCGATGACATCAAACTGTCTTCACGAACGCCTGCGACTGTTGCAGCTCGGTAGCATTCCAGCATTCCAGAAAGACACATTATCAGACCATTCACATGTTCTACAACAGTCATAACATTTTCACTTAATCAAACATGTGATACCATTTTTATTGAATTATTATAAGCCTGCATGGATCTACTCAAAATAAAGATTCATTTTACTATGATTTAATGAGGAGTTATCCTAATTGTAGCCTACAGCATTTAAAATATTAAATTTAAAGGATCATTCTCCACAAGTTAATATTTACATACCACAAAATAAGATCTGTATTAACAACATTATTATTATTACTACTATACTGGTTGACGAACATTTAAGAATTGTTGCACTAGTGCAATCCTTCATTTTGCCTCTCCTCGACTGACTCCCTCTCACGCTGTGCTAGTACACTTTTGTGCCTTTTTTTTTTCGCCCCGGAGTTTATTAAGGAGCAGAGCTGTCAAGCTGTTTATTTCATGAATGTGATTAATGCAGTGGAGTAGTTGGCTGGTAGGGGACACGCACACAAAAAAAGAAAAAGTGCATGAATGAGCAAGTTGGAGAGCTCACGCTATGCCGCTGTCGTCCTGACAGCCATGACAGAGTTTGAGAATTCAGGCCCTGTCTGCTAACAATGGACCCTGACACAATTAGTTTAGGAGATTACATAACGGATGTGCTCATATTTCTGAATATGTATCTTCATCACAGCCTAGTACGTTAGTTAGGTTAAATAAAATGTGTGCATTTAAGACATTTATTTTGTACACTACCAGTCAAAAGTTTGGACACACATAGAAATGACCATGTTTGTGAAAGAAAAGCAGATTTCATAACAT
>JAUMHL010000030.1:26634477-26664311 GCA_032362345.1 Sandelia bainsii
ACCATGTGCAATGATGGTAACACAACTGAAGACATGTATCTTTTCATGAAAAACATGGTCATTCCTATGTGTGTCCAGACTTTTGACTGGTAGTGTATATATTTAACTGGTAACGGTTATGTTTTCTGTGTTGGACTGCGTTGAACATTTTGAATGCTCCCTGACATCAGCTGAAGGATTTTCATTATTGTCTGCATGTCTAACACACTGCCAGAGAGTTCTTTCATCTGCATTTAACTTTTTTTTACTACATCACATTAGAAGAACAGACAAAAACATAAAAACTATAAATTCAAATTACTGCCATGTTTAAATCCTGATTTGTAAAGGTCAATGCAGCCATAGATTCAGTAAATCACACTGGATTGTTGCCAACTATAGCTGAGGAGAAATCAAATTTAAAAAATAAAAATGGTCTCCAAAATTGACTCTCCACTCACAGAACACCTGAACAAATTCTTGGCAGGTCAGGAGGGATGAGCGGTTTCAGCTGATTTCAGTCACAGCAGGTTTAATAATACACACTTTAGTCGCGGTAAAACCCCTCCACCCCTCCCAATTCTATCTCGCACGGGCTGAGATATCCGACTTACAAAGATCACTGTATAATGGGTTATACCATTACGGTCTCAGCAAAAAACAGAAAGCTCCGAGGCAGCATTCATAAACATAAGCTCCACTGTTGCACAGTCTGTCAGTGTGTTCAGCTGTGTGTTCAGTGTGCAAAATATTAGGACACCTTTTAATTTAGATAAGGTGAGGAGATGCAGGCAGCTCTGCAGACAGAGTCTCAACCCGTGTGATGCAGGCAGTGTTTGTGTTCACTAATTAGATACAGTACATAACCCACCCGAGTTTAATCACTTCGAATGGTGAGCTTCTAACCCTCACTGTAATAACCTGTGTATGAAGTAAATACCAGATAAAATAACAGACAGAAAAATAATTTTTACTCTCCAGATCACAAGATATAAATGTGGAAGGTCACAGTGCCTTAACAGTACACCTGTACTCATACTTATAAATATGATACAAATGTAGGATAGATTTTAACAGAGAAAACTGAGTAATATTCTGGATTAGAGGGGAGATGTACACATAGAAAGGTGGAATATTCCAGGTTACTAATATTTTGCACACTAAGGATACACAAAAGACCCAATTAGCTAGATATAGTATACGGCAAGTGCTCACATCCATTCAGGAAACTGCAGTCATGGCAGTGTTTACCATGTACCAACACTTAAATGTGACACTTTACCTTACACTGATCAGTTTTATCAATTTATATCAAACAAAACAACGTGAAACTCAGGCCAGTTTTAGTTTTGTTTCTGTGATTGTGTCCTGGTATTTCTGCCTGTTCCAATTACTTTGCAACCATTTCTGGTAAGATGCTGCATGATTGATCAAAACTTGTTGTAGTATTCAACACATTGACGAATATGGAGGGTTGCCCCAGTTCTCCAATGTCATACAGACATATTGATGCTTTCTAATGTGACCAAGTTTAACATAGAAACCTCTGACATGTGTCTTTATGGGGGCTTCCATTCAGGGAGAGGTCATTAAATATTACATCATCATCATCATCATCATCACCATCACCATCACCATCATATTTAGCAACACTAATGTGGGAGAGAGGCACATTACCTTGACCACCAAAACAAGCACTCAGGATAGTGTGTGGATACCAAGGAATGTAGCCAACGAGCACCATCGTAACTTATATTTCACTTTACAGCCTAATTGTGACTAACAGTGCAGGAACGGGGTTAATTAAATACATTGAAATTAGGGTTTTGGGGGCGTAACACCTGAAAATAGCCTAATTCTGTCTTTAGCAATGGGCAGAATTACCTTTGTTCCACACTGAAAAGGGCAAATAAAAGAGATGACAGATTGAGAACAACCAATACAATGACATGATTAAAGATAAAGCAACAGAATTTTGGCAACACCTATGTACAAATGTGTTTTTCTTTTTTTAAGTAAAACAGGCGAATACAAACCTTTCTTGGTGATTATCTTGGCTAAACCCTTAAAAGGCATTTAGAGTAGGTCATGAAATGCAGAGACAACACAGTACCAGGACTTTTCAGGATAATAATTGGCTACATTCCTGTCTTATCCGACTGCGTCTTGGTGGCAACTCTTACCTTTAAAATTCGGTCGGATCCTGGCGTCGTAACCAGAAACTTTGCCCATGAGTTTGTCCAGGAACTCTGAGGGCGGCATCGGGGATGCAGCTTTCCTTGCCGCAGCTTCTTTTGACGCTGCCAGGCTGGAAGAGACAAACATAAAAACTGGTCAGAGAAAGATATCAAAGGCAGAGAGTGATGACTGTGATGAGAAAGAGCTTCTGACAAACAGAAAAATCAATGCGAGATTAGTAATAATACACTAACAATGTTTGGGAGAGTTGTTCAGTCTCATCCAAAGCACCAGAGAAGCTTGATACTCAAAACAGCAGACCCGGATGTTCAGTCAAATTTCTTTAAATGGCCTAAATTCATATAAATTCACGCCCTGAGCATTGGAACCGTCTGTCTTTTCCTGTGTATCCATCTATTGTTGCTTTAACCTACTAACACTTATCCCTTAATGTCTAATATCCAACCCCAAGATCTGGGTTGTAGACAGTGGAGGCTCGTCAATAGAGGGCGCTGGGGCGCCGCCCCACCTGTCTCACATGAAGAAGAAGAAGAAGAAGATAGGAATCACATAAAATAATTTTTAAAAAACATTAAAATTTAAATAAATGATCTTTACATTATACAGACCGTGAGTACTGTGTATAATCTGCATTAAAGTTTAGTTTAAAAATGTTCTCTCACTCATTTACCGCGACTGAACAGTCGTGTGTCGTATTTCCTGTTCCTTTGGGGTGCAGAAATCTTTACCATAGACCTACGCTATAACTGGTGCATGCGCACTGGAACCCCCTCCAATACAAAGTACAGGAGAACCTTGTGGTGCAAAATTTTGCGCCCAAACCCCGCCCACAAGACTGACGTCTCAGCTCCAGACCCGGAAATTCAACCGGAAGTTCACGGCGGCGCTTGTGTTTTGTTTACAGTCAGCTGCAGGAGCGTTTTTTCGTCATGGAGAAAACAAATTCAGTTGCTAAAAACTGAATTATTCCACAGAAGAACCCCACAGGAAAAGCTTTGGCTTAAAGAGCTTGGACCCAAACAGCAGAACATCACAATCACTCGGTCTTTCTCCAGAAACTGGTCTGAGAAGACGTCCTGGCTAACTGTCTGTCCTGAGACCGGAGCTTTGTTTTGTTTCTCCTGCCTCCTCTGTAAGCTGCCAGGAACAGAACGAGTCTGGATTCAGACAGGTATTACGGATTTAATACATTTTCCTGATAAAGTGACAAAGCATTAACAGACTAGGAGCTACGTGGAAAATGCTATTTGTCATGTTATGTTTGGCGATGTGAAAACTGTATCGCTACGCAGCTTAATGAAAGCTACAGGATAGGACATAATGAGATGACCTAATGAGGAGGGAGACAAAAACAGACCCATTTTGTCTAAGATAATATACTGCATTAAATTCTGTGGTGCGTTTGAGTTTGCATTGCGTGGTCATAATGAAAGTGAACACTCAGAAAATCCTGGCATTGGACTTTGTTGGATCCCTGGATGCAGCAGTACCTGCAGACTGTTACTGTGTTTAAGGGGACATTTAAGACAGTGCAGAATGAGCTCCTTGAGTGCATGTTCTCAGTTGATGGAGAGACAGGCGAAATTTACTTATAAATAGTAAACGACTATAAACACAGACCATTTTTACGTTAATTTAATTTTTTTAAGTAGTATGATGCATGATAACGGTGCTTTGGCTCATACTAGTGGTGATATGTGGTTAGAGCAAATCTGAAAACTGACTTGCAAAAGTGCGCCCCCCCAAAAAATAATTTCACCAGCCGCCACTGGTTGTAGATGAAGGTCAGGTGTACGCATCCTGCAGAGTGTGAGCCTGTTGCACGAGAGAGCAGCATTCGCATCCCGTCTTCTGTAAGCGTCAGTATTGTTTTACCCAGAAATGATTTCTCTCTAACCTTGACCAAGCAGTTTTACTTACGTAAACATGGAGGGAAAAAAAACTGTACTGCTGATGCGCTTTTGTGCTAACAATAGGTGTGCCACATCAAAACACATTTTGACATAAGGAGTCTTGTTACAAACAAAACTGACCTGGCAAAAACTGGGACACAAGCAGAACCCCTGACTACCATGTGAGCCTGTTTTTTGCTGATGATCATCTGCATTTGCTCCCCGTGTCTTCAACACCCGCAGAGGCTTCAGAAGCCCTTTTCCCTTCACTTAATGCAAGATAACAGCTCATGAAACTGACCAATGGAGGAGACACGTTAGTGTGTTGTGTGTTGTTAGTTCTTGTTTTAATTTAATCTCCAAGCACCCACTTTGTGCTGAAGTCAGAATTATTCAGTCAATGTGCTCCAAGTGCACAATCCTGCCTAAAGTGTGTAACACGGGATTATAACTGACAATGCAGAAAGGGGGTGTATTAATAAGAAATTTGATTGATTTTTAAAAATAACTGTTTCATCTATAAACAAATAAAAAGACAATCTGTGTATTATTATAAAATGAGATTGTATTTCAGTGCATGTGTGTGGTGTGTATTAGCCTCGGAATATTTCTATTTCAGTGTCTTTAATGCACCATCCGTATAGACATCAGTCCTTGAATGCCATTCATTTATTTTTCATATCGCTCTGGTCCTGGAGGTTTTCCCAGCGTGCACTTTGCAATAGACACGACCTGTCTACACCAGGGCTTCAAGTAGGATTAATTTATCCTTAGTAACCGGTAATTACATTTACTTCTATCTAATTAATAATTAAAAGTGAGGTCCACATTGACTGGAGTTTAATGCATTAGAGGTTAATACACACGTCTTTTCTGTAAATTGTTTATTTAAACTAATGCTTTAATTCAGTGAAGCAGCTGTGTCCTGCTGAGCGCCACATTGATTTTACAATAAGGCCGTGATATTTGTACAGTCAACTTCTTTACCTTATTAGGCCCATCATGCTCATTAGATGCTCTCTGTATAATGTCAAATCCCCAGTAAAGTCTTTAGCCCAGAGACATACAATGACTCCACTGCTGTCAATAACGCTGCCCACAAACACACACACACACACAAACACTATGAATGTAGTTTATGGTTTCAGTCAAAGTACACAGCTAAACATAAAGAAAAATAAAAGAGTGAATAAAAGCATGATAAAGGCTCATTAATTTCCACCCTGGTTGCCACGAGAATCATTATCCCACAGCTGTAATATATATATATATATATATGACTTATGTCACCTCAACATGCAGCAGGTTTGATTCAACTTGTGTTTGTGGAATTTAATGAATTAAAGATCGATTACAGAGAATACATGTGTGTGTGTGTGTGTGTGTTTGGATTGTACTTGACGTGACGACCCTCAGTGTCTTCGAATGGACCCACTCAGTTTATTTTTGCACAAACAAAAATACTACAGGTGTACTAGTCCAAAGTATCTTACTCCCTCTCTACTTCAGTAGGCTCCTGATAAATAAGACGTAACAGTTAAATTGGAATACAGTGTATTAATTTTAGTATACTATAGTATACTATAAAAATATACATATACTGTATGTTTTATCAGTGTGCTTTGAATGCTTTAAAGAAAAATTCAATTTAATTGGAATTTCATTAAATAAAGTTATTATATTGCACTTAAGAAATTTACTTTTATTACACTTTTAAAAATATGTTTAAGTGTGCTACAGATAAGTGTCCAAATCACTACAATGGTACATTAGCATTTTCTGTTATGTACACAGTAGTAATATTATGTGTATTTGTTATAGTACTCAAAGTTGTGGTAGTGGTACTTAAATTGCTATTTTCAGCTTACTAACTGCACTTAAATACTATTTTGACGTGACCTCAACAGGCTCGATAGGTGAAGAATAAAAAAGCTGAGCATAATGAGACTATTCAGACCAGGTGTGAAGTGAAACCTGCCTGCAGGATAAATTTAACTCCTCCTACCAACCTCCTACCATCTCCTACCAACTTCCAACCTACCAAGAAAGAAGTCCAGTGACCACGACTCAACTTCCAGATAATCTCACCTGGATGACTAAGAAGCTGGCGTGTGGTTAAAACTGTTTTAATTTATTCAGGCACCATGACTGAGGTACCAGCGGTAAATAGTGGTCCCAGGCCAGCGTTGCCTTCACTTTTAAAAAAACATATCCTTGCTCTCAAAAATGTTCTGACTTGAAATGCATTCAATCTCACTTTCCACCACTGTCCTGACTTTAGAAAGAGGGTCATATATAAAAAAAACTTTTTTTTAGTTTAACTCAATCATCTCTCAGATCATTAATCATTGTTTCCTTCGCTGCTGATTATCAGTTATTGATGCAGCTTTCAGCTATTTAAAATGTACAAGCATTTTGAAGTGACCACTCTTGGGATTAGAAACGAAATGTTTTGCTGCTTCAGTGAGACTGAAAAGTGAAGTGACAGTGACTTGAGTCTGAGCGAGGACTGAACTGACCCGTGGCCTTACAGTGGAACTGCATTAGCAGCCACTTGTAGTGCAGTTTGTGTGTGATTGCATCATTTCTCGCTGCGCCCGGAGAAAGAGCACGGACAGCAGTGCGATCTGGGCTATAAATAAGCTGCTGTACTGACCCATTTCATTTGACTGTGGCTTCACAATGAGCTTTGTTAACCAACAACACACAAGAACAAATCAGCAAAGCATCAGTTTAAGTCTCAGATTTCAGTATATTTTGAGTATATTATATTAAATAACTAAAAGCTCTTCATAAGCATTTGTACTACAGGGTATAGTACAAATTGATGTTGATATTAAAACTGAAAACTATTTTATTTTGATAATATAAAATGAAAAAAACTCATATTTCTATTGTTTTTACAAGTAACATCAGCCACACTTCTACTGGCCTTTTAAAATCATGCAGGGCTCCATTGATTTTGAATGTTTGTGAAGATGCCAAATTTGTTCAACTCGTTTCTTTGCACATCATTTACATGTGGTCGTGCCGCAGCCATAAAACATGCCTGCAAATAGAAAATCTAAAAATAAAAAACCCCAGTGATGGGAGAATCTCATACTGGTAGAAAATCACCAACAACAAAACAAAATCAATAAAAATCAGTGTTACTCAGGTTAAATCCAGCTGGTAATCAGAAAAGAAAAGAAACCAGAGTCATGTTCATGCTCATCGAAATCTTTGAATGTCTGAGCCCAAACATGACTCATAAAAATGTATAAATATGCACAAAATATTGATTCAAAGCCTAATAGGAATTCTTCCTGACATGCATGATTTATTCTGGTTCTGCTCGAGCCCAACTTCCAAAGAGTTAAGAAGAAGCTGTGTGTTTATCAGGAATAATTCATTTGGGCGCTGAAACATTTTCAATTTGCAGCACTCAGGCGTCCAGTGAAGCAGCAGTCAGTCTCAGCCGTCAGGATGTCCTCTCAGCTCACGGTATCAATGATTGAAAACAGACAAAATAATTAACTGAGAAAGTTGAGTTCAGGCTGCAGAGTGGAACAACATGAACTGGATCTGACTTTTCTCTTTCTCTTTTAAAAGTTCATTTTCCCACACAGGAGAGTTGTTAAAAGCGTGAACGATGATTATTCATCCATTAGTAGTAACTCCTGATGAGCGCAGAGGAGGAGAGCGCCATCACTGCATTAATCTCTCATAAACTGAAATGACAGATGATACAGTTGATCGCGATCAAATTTTCACCCTCTAAATGTAAAATCGCTAACCGTGACTTTCAATATGGTAAATCGTGGCGCACGGCATGATAAATGGCGCCATTAGCAATTCATAAACACGTAATGCAGTCGGTGCTGTCGCTTTATCAGGAACCTGCTGATCAGAATCACAGTCCTCCGGGTGAAGATGGGAATTAGGGAGAGGCCGTGCTCGGAAAGTTAAATAAAAAAGGGACAAATACCTTGTTAGTTCTTGTCTCATGATGGATTTGTGTACATACACAAACTGGTACACACACACGCATACAAAACTGCACAGATACACACACACACACACACACAAATGTGTGTGCTTCCCAGGCCCCTTACATCAACCACAACTAAATGCCTAAATCCAACATTTACTCTGACCCCAACCTAATTCTAACCTTAACACAAAAACAAAGTCGTCACATCACGTCGCATATTTTGTATGCACGTGTGTGTGCGTGTGTGTGTGTGAGTTTGTGTGTGTAAGAGGAGGAGGAGGAGACTGGAGGGAGGTTGAGAAGAGAAGGTGAAGTGAGTAAAGTTTGGTTCAGTTGATGATGCTACATGCTGCTCAGGTCTCCCTGCTTGTCAGGTTGCCTGCAGAGTCACATGACCTTACACACACACACACACACGCATACAGTATATAACACACACACACGTACAGTATGAACAGTGCACACATGCACAAACACCCGTAGGCAGCCACCAATGATGGACTCTGACACTGATAAAGACATTTTAATGACGCTGGTGAAAAGACATTAGATAAATAACATAACATCAACATGTAGAACGACCTAATGTCATTTATATAATTTAGTTATTTAGTAAATGTTAGATAAATAACTTTATTAACCATTATCATTCTAATGTTGAGGAAAAATAAGAAGCTAAACGCTGTAATAAAATCAATAACCTGATAATATAACACATAGATCATGATCAAATTGTAGCATAATGAGATATATTGATCTTTTGAGCCTCTGTTAGCTCGTAGTTTTGTTTTTTTCGGTGTCTCATCGACACAGTTTGCAGCCTCTGATAAACCACTGTAGGCGACTTGCTCGCCTCAGTACAGCAGATAAAGTTACTGCCCAGCTGGAGAACATAGTGGAACCCCGAGCTGCTGAAGAGCTGAGACTGAGTTGTTCTCAAAAATAAAACGAGAGTGAAAACTGAACTTATATGTGGACCATGTGGGTATAAATAAGACTGAATACTGAGTGTCTGCTGAATTTCAAAACCAGGTCAGGCTGTTTAAATACAGTTTTAATATTTAGATGAGGTAAAATCACTGATTTGTCGTACGTCGTACTGAATTTTGGCGTTAGGACACTTAATGACGCACTGGAGCCACCAAACTGACGTGTACCTGGAACTTCTGGAACTCCAGTGAAAAGACCGCTAAGGTTTCTACATTGCTAATAACTAAAACTCCAGCTTTGAATGCAGCTTTTTTCAACAGTAACTCATATAAATGCTCTCTCTGTCTCTGCTCTTAAATGACACCAGTGATGCTGATGATGTTAATGATCATAAATCATAACACGGGTAATTATATTAGATTCATCATGACTGATGATGTTTATGATCAGAATGAAAAGCTTAAGTTAACATCACATTACAAATGCTGTGGTGGCTTTTGATGAATGTGACGCTCACATGTTGCTACATGAGCCTGTTGACGTTGAGTGATTTGAAGCATGATAATAACCACATCCACGTTCTGCATCGTTTAGAGCATCTTACTCCGACAGAACTTGTCTTAAAATTCCCGCTCAGTACACATGAGCTTATAAAGAAGGGACAGACACAGTTTGAGGGACTAAATGACAAACAGTCTCACAGTGTGTGAAGGATTGTGACTCAGCGTGTCGCCTTGTGATTCAGTCTGAGTTCACTGAAGTACGCTTTTAAATTTAGAGCAAATGAACATGTTGCTGCAGAGCATGCTTCAGGCTAATCAGGACTAAGATACATCAAGGTTTTGTAATATTTGTGGCCTTTCAAAGTGAAATTCTGACCTTTAGTTGCAGACCTTCACATTCGGTGTGCCTGTAATTTTTTAAATGCCAGCACACAGAGTCAACGTGTGTAAGAGTTATATCAAACTCAAGCTAGAGGTGTCTGAGATGTCACATTTGGGCAGAAAATGAAAAAACATTGACTGTAAATGACCAAATAAAGTCGCAGTAAATGTTTGTAAATTGTACCATTTTAAATGCATTAAAAGTGCCGCTGTGTGGCAATGTGATTCAAAGACAAATTATAAAAAAGCTGAAAAATCACAATAACAGCTGAAAAACCAGGTAAATCCAGGGTTAAAGGTCAGAGGTTATATCACAGTCAGACAATACACAAGAAGAAGTTCAGAAAAAATAAAATAAAATATAGTGACTAAGGAGGATGGAGTTTTTTCTTAAGGGTAGGTACGGTGAGCAGGGGGATGACTGTGTTCCTGTCTGGGTTTGTAATCCGTGCCTCTGAGCTTGTCATCGCTGCCTTTCTGACATCATGATTACAAGCTGAGCAACTGAGCAGCAAAACAGGCAAAGTGCTCCTATTCAAACTTACAGTATGTCCTGCATTTTGAAGATAATGTGATCACCAAGATGATACATTTACATCCTTATTATTGCTCCTATAAAAACACTAAAACAGGCCCATGAATGATTCATAATATAAAAACATACCAAGTATCACACATAGACAAAAAGAGGCTTTATTGCACGCTGCTTCATTTCAGTTATATTACTCAATATAAAAATACACTAACGTTTATTAGTGAAAAGCTGTTTGCTATTTTTTGTGAGTGCTGAATGTGCAGCACATTTTGTGGAGACTCCTGTGTGTCATCAGCAGACTTCCCCCTGGCTGTCCTTGTTGTGGTGACAGAAGGTCGTGTTTCTTCAGGCCAACGCTGCACTTTATGTAGTCACTCGACAGCTAAAATAAAAACCTAATATTGATTTTTTTTTTTTGCCCTGACATGTGGCACAGATCTGATCTTTGAGACTTGGAATAAAAAGTAAAATCTATACCATGTTTGACCATGTCTGTGTGATGCCTGCAATTAATGACAAACAAAGCTCTTCAGCTCAGTGGTTTCACATTGCTGCACAAATCTCACTCTCAGTATTAAAAAGCAAAGATCTCTAACGTGACTAGTTCTCCCTGTCTGAGCTATTTGCCTGCTTCAATCCTCACTTCTTAGTTGTTTTGGATAAAAACATCAGACAAATTACTTTATATATAGACACCGTGGCTGCAGACCTGAGATTCTTACTCGTACATATTTTATAAATGGGATCCTTTCTGCTTAATTAAAATCAACATAGAAATAAAGCAATTTGTCTGGAGGCTCCACGGGAACTCCTGCAGATCTTTGGACCTCACTGTGATACGGCTGCTCTAAGGTGGAGTTCATTCAGGAATACATACAGTACTTTTAGCAAACTGATTTCACACTGTGAAAATTAAAAACATTTTGTATTTAACAATCATATTTTAATTGCGTGAAGCATAAAGCAGCGCTGCAATATTCTGCACAAGTAAATTACATTAATTAAAATCACGAAGAGCCTTATTGTGTTAACTGTGAAAATTATCTAAGATTAGTGACCACTGAGACGAAATCCATCACATTTGCATAAGCTGCGATAGCTGTGATAATTTGTTTGTTGTCTGTTCACGTCTCTCTTATGTCAAAAGGTCAAAAGGTGACTGACGAGAGCGAGGTCGGCTGATGATAATGATCTGTAACTGTCAGTAGTCTCAGAGTCTAACAACCTCAGATGTCACTGGAGTGTTAGTTTGGACGACCTGGAGAAACACGATCACAGATCAGATAATGGACCGCAGCATCTCCCAGAGCTCACACACCTTCTGTCAATGCCGATCACTAAATAGACATCGGGTTTTACATTCAGTTCTTTTCTTCGTGATGGCAAATTAGGCGGATCAAAGATTATCTCCGCGCCTATAATTCCCACCGCGACGTGACGAATCTGGGCTTAATCGTCTTTACGACCACAACAAGCAGGACTATGATAGGATCAAGCTAAAAAAACAACAACAAATTTCTGTTGTTTGGGCACAGCTCTCGCCGCAGAGATGATACAATACAGCTTAAGACCCGTGTGAAATGGCTTTCAAATTAGCATTGAACAAACACACAGCACAATCAGATTAGTCACAGATTTGGATTACATCAGTGTGTCCTCGACACAAAGATAATTTCCCCCGGACATGTAGCATGGGACGACACTTCAGGCTAAATTACACTGACACTGTAAAATTTAAAACATTTTTGGTCTTTCAACCTAGGCCAGGGTCTGACTGTTAGAGAACCACCTCCACACTTGTGAATGTATCCTCAAATCCAGTGCACTCTGCAGACTTCACCCAGCAGCTTCATTACATTTTAAGAAAAAATGAGAAATAAGAAATTAGCGTTGTGTTTTTCTTGATAAATGCATCTTTATGTCTTTAAAAGTCACGATGATTTTATGGCTGTCAAGCGACTAAAAAACTTAATCTAATTAATTACATGCTCTGTGATTAATTAGTCTAAATTAATTGCATGCATCATTCGATTCAAATAAATTTCAGCAGACGAGTGACCCCATAAATAATTACCAGACTTTAAAGTTAAATGTCTCTATGAATAAGCATAGAATAGAATAAGCATAGTGTTAATGCACAAACTAGCAAAACAACCTGGCCCGCACCACTCTGCAGTGTATACTGTGATGTTTGATTTTAGGGTGAATTAGTACGCATTCTGTCCTCCCTGTCCTTTTTAGTAGCTCTCTAAGATGCTGATACTGCAGTCAGACCAGAACTATCAAGGTACTATACTCACACACATACTGTGGCTAGAAGCAAACAAGACGAGAGATAATGTGAGTGAGCTTTGATAAGCCTTGACAAATTAAAAATCGTGCACCTTTTAATCAAACGTCTTATTATTTTCTCTCAGCACCCTCTACGCCTGTCCCTGATTTTACTGCAGCCATGCAGAAGTTAAATGAACAAGGATGCAAACAATCAATACAAAAGTTCAGTCCCCTCCTCTCTTCAACCAGAGCATTTTCACAGGTCAGAGCACATCAGATTGAGAGAAGGACATGAGTATTTTAATTACAACACGTGATCATCTTACAGGATCTAATGGACACATCCTGTGACTGAGACCCCCTCCTCTGTTGACGGAGGAATTTTCCACCTGGACGTGAATGGCAAACCTGTACATCACTGTCCTCATATGATTGTTTCTTGTCCTTCAAATGTAGGTACGCTGCTGATTGTGGTTCCGAGGTGTTGCTCCTCCCATGTTGGGCCGTCCTCTTGACCTGTAGCACTCTGCAGTCCACCAGCGAGGACACTACTAACAAACCATTGTCAGGGGTAGAATGGGTTGTGAAAGTTGTGACTATTAGCTATTAGATCCTAAATGAATTGCACCTACTCACACCCTTTCTATTGTTCACCTAACAAGCCGATTCAAGCAAACTGAGAGGTGGAACCGCAGAGAAGGATAAATCTGAGGCCTCTAACCAACTTTCCTCAGAATGAAGAAGCTACTTGGATGAGTACTGAAACTTTTCAACCTAACAAGAAAGAAGTCCAGTTTCAATGACTCATTTTCCAGATAACTTCAAATCTAAACACACATAAACACAAATCTTAAATGATCCACAAAATGCAGCTTGATAAACATGTTTTTATATGAAATCATGAGAACATACTTTTTGTACTACTATTTATTCCCATGTGCTATGTTTTTCCTCTTTTTTTCATCTGTTAAGAGAAAAATTAGAAATACATTTCTCCTGTTAAATGGAGGCCAAAAGGAATTTCAAAATACATATTCATTGGGTCACAGAGCCAAGTGTCTGCCATCTGTCGATTCCACTTGCATTAATGTTCAGCTAATAGATCAGTTTGGTGCTTTTAAAAACCACCTGCTGTCATATTATTGCCAACAGTTTTGATTTTTTCTTTCCATGAATAATCCATTTAAGCACCTGCCACTTTTATTTACTGTGGATTTTCTATGTTAAAGGAGGCAGAGAGAAATAAAAAGCTCCTGCGTTATAAGCGGTGAGGTGGATGTTTTCAGTCTGCAACACAGCAGCTGCAAACAGCTACAGAATGAAGCATAATAGTAGCTACAGAGTGCACACAAGCACTGGATTACTGCACTGTCTTTAGTGGGTTATTTCACTTGATTTCTCACCTCAAGAGACAATCTCTCCAGCTGTGGCTCACCATGAAATGACCAGTATCGTCCTCATAATGCTGCGTCTGCGGCTTTTAGAGATCCAGATACAGCGCGACAGCTTCAACACCTCAGCAGCTACCACCAACAAAGGTTTAGCACTTGGAATCAGTGTACAGACTTTTTTTTATTGCAGGCTCTTTGATATTTTCTAGCATGAAAATGCACAAGTGAAGCTAATACAATAAACGATCTCTCTGAACCTTTTAGGTTCCAGTGAGGCAGCAACTACAACAGTAGGGTCAGCTAATTCTGTTATTCTTTTACACCATATTAAAACTACGTAATGATTCAAAAGAAAACAGACAAACATGAGGTACTGAGGTATATCACAGTACTTTCATTACTGTGCCATATGTAAATATACACTTTGATAGACTGGAGTGTTGAGTGTCACAATCAACCAATGTAACTGGCACATAACTACCACCACAGTGGAAATCCATCCAAGGCCTTTCCATCTGTTTGTGTTGATAATCTCGCCCCTGAGCGCCCTGTTCTCTGGATTTGGATTTCCATGATCAAAGTTTGGATTTGCTTTAATTATTTCAGATCAATGCTGGCTGTGGCTTCTGTTGAGACCCGTGGCCAACGCTGAGGCAGCAAAGATGAAGAAAAAACAGCTGAGTCGTCCTGTGCCAGTGTCTAATATGCACACGGTGAGGAAAGAGGAAGGCGAGAGCGAGGTGTGGGCTAATGCAAGGCTCCGATCATTAGTCCTAAGTGTTCCTCATTATGTTCCTAAAGCCTCTGAAGACCTGAATCCCTAATTGATCTCGTCCTGGCATTTAGTAACACTCAGGGAAGCAAAGGGCTTCTCGCTTCCCTGGCACTAACAGATAGGCTGCGCGGCTCGCTCAGCAAACACTTGCTCATCACTAAAAATGAAGGCCTGATACTCAGATGGCTGAGCTGTGTCACACACTCCACTGCTCTAACAGCCCCAGAAACCACTGCGTGAAAGTCACATTTTCACATTCACAGAGCAAAAAGTAAAACTTCCTCGTTCAGACTTTTTAAAGGCATTTTGGCCCGTTTTGCTGAATTATTTGCAGAGCAGATTATCGGGTAAACACTCACTTTGACTTTGTGTTTGTTGTTGCTGCAGTGGGTCGTGCTGGCTCGTATTTTCTGTTCCTGACGGCTGTGTTGTGCCAACATTTGCAACGTCCTGCAGCCTCAGTTGTTTTCTGTTCAAAATCTGCTTTCTCACCCACAATGCACTGGAAAGAATTTCAACATAGGCTCACATGAATCACATACCGACATCCTAGACTCTGTAGGGATTCGTGTGTGCACATTTGATGAAGAAACATTTTCTTTACACTTTTCATAAAAAATAATGAAAAAAATAAACTAACATCTACTAAAAAGCAAATCCTCCCATGTACAGCCTGGCTAACATATAGACCCTGATTTCTGGCCCACTGTTAACCCTTCTGTCTTCCACAGGCTGTGTCAGCTTACTGTGCTGTAAAGTCTACACAGCACAAAACCTAATTTATGCTTAGAAGTAAATTTGACATAGTAAATCTTTTCCAGGCAGGGCCACAAAGTAAAGTTGAACCCCAGGGTTGGTGGTCGACTCCCGGGTCCCCGAGTTATCTGGCCACATGCCAAAGTGTCAGTGGACAACACACTGAACCCCAAATGCTTGGTGCCTTAAGGGGGCCGCCTGTCCACAAGAATTTCCTCAAGGGGATAAAAAAAAAAATAAAGTATCAATTGTTTCTACTATTTATGCTAAACTAGGCTAAATCACCTTCTGACGTCTGGACGTAACAAGAGAGAAGTCCAGTTGATGGGAATCTCTGCAATTTCCAGGACGAGTTTCAATAACGAAAGGGAAAAAAATGTGTCACCTGGACAGAACACGGAGCTTTTCTCTTCAATTTTCTTAAATCACTGAGTCCTATTGTTATTTGAAAAGACTAAAGTACTTTTCTTTTTTGTCACTCTCACTCTCGCGTTTGGCTGCATTTACGGATCAAATGCGAAAACAGTTTAACTTCGATGAAGAGTCGCCTCATGCAGTCACACAAGTAGATAAACGGGAAACTGCTGGCTGAATAATTCCCATCTTTAATAATGTTAATCAATACAAACTTTCAGTAGTTCACTTGTGTCACCTTGTATCACATTTGGTGCCAGGTAGGTTCAGCTTGGCACAAACTCTTCCAGGGACTGGAGTTTGATTGCCACTGGGTTGGGCTGTGTTAAAAATGCATATACTAATACTGCTGTGAGGCACTTTGGATACTTCAGAGTTCACCAACTCTTAACAAGTTTTACGCTTTATTAAAGCTTCTAAAATTAAAAAGCTTTGAGGCTAGTTGGAAATGAAACTTGCCAAACAGCAGAACTTAGCATAACTCACATTTACTTATTCATATTTTCAACTAATGAAACTATTTATTAACATCTCTAAATTACAAATGAATACATAATTTGTTAGAAAATAATTTTTTCCTAGAACTTTAAATTTGTACTTGATTTTATAGACTGCTTTGTGCTTTGTGTGATTTCATTTCATCTCGTACTTAACAGCATTAGAGTTGCTGCAGAGTTTGATGACTTTAGAATTTGAATAATGTTTCTGCATGTTAAATAATCTTATTCAAGTTTCCTTTAATTTCCCACAGTAGTGATATGTTAAAGGCTTGTGAAGCTTTTTATTCCTCCAACCTATGATTTCTAGACACTTAATAAGAAGCCCACAGGAAAAGGAAATGTCCCAAAACAAGCTTCACATAATCCATTATGAATTGTAACTGTACTGAAACTGGATCACATGGCAGTGGACATTAAAGGCCGAACATCAACCAAAATTGATGGCAAGAAAATACTCTAACCCATCTTCTGTTGTTGACCAGCTCCGGTCTCTTTACAGAATTGCACTGTGGCTCCTAACAGTGGATTCACTTTCACTGTAACTGAGTTACAGCGGCGAGAGGCCATTGATATTATACTCTATGTTATTTATGGTGCAAATCTCTCTCTGTCTGCTAATCAATAATGTATTATCATACATCAAGTTTCAGAAATGAACCTGCCCAGAAGTTAATTATTGTAGAGATGGTAGCGAACTTCACCAGAGCAGTCGATTGTTTTTCATTAAAGGCCTTGGAAAATTGATCAAAGGAAAAATATATATGTTATGATTTGTTATGAGGGGAGATGTGAGTGATAAATATTGGCTGGGCACCTGCAGAACAAATGAAACAGCCTGAGGGCAGCTTCATAAATAACACACTCGCTTTAATTTGGCTGAGCCACGAGTGTATGTTAACTGACACTGGATGATTTCTGAGGGAGAGAAAGAGAGAATCAGGCAGATGTGTGTGTTCTGAGCTCTCCACTGCTCCGTAGTGTCCTTGAGCAACACTTCAAACCCCAGCTGGCTCCAGAAATGCAGTTTCAGAGTTATTGACACTGATCTCCGAACTGTGACGTCTGACTTTCATGTTCATGGAAGCAAGAAAAAGAGATCAAAAGAGGATGTGTGATGAGATGTGTTCACTACCCTCACATCATTTTAGCATTAATGTTTTTATCTAACATTTTAAGTCAGCTTTAATCCAACCTGCTGCTTCTGTTTATATTGGTTTTACACCTTTAAAACAAAAGAAAAAGTGCAGCGTACACAATGAATGCATTGGGCATTGGGTTGCATTGCATTCTGGTGTATTGAGGCTGCTGACTGTACTAAGATTCAAGAAAAACTGTGGAACTAAACAGCAATCGCAAACAATCATTTTGTTTGAAACATGGTGGGTGGTTTATATTCTGCTGCAACATATTGTTTTGATTAAATGAAGCGTAGACCGCAGTCTTTCCCCAACATTAACCAAGTGCTGTAAGAGTCAAAACGTAGAGTTCAGTAACATTGTTCTCACAAAAGCTCGATGATGTTCTGCAAGATCGGTTCAGATTCAGTATCGACGTATTTGTGACTTATCATTTATGTAATTTAACAGCACATCCTCATCATGTTAACAGAAAATGTAATCTGGTTGCAATTACTTAACATATCTAACATATCTGAAACAGGGGTGAACAGTGAAACACGATTCATTAGATTACATGTTCATTTGACTGTCTCATGCTATCACTTGTCAGTATTGTTAAATATAAATCTGATTTCAACCGTATCATCAGCTGTGAACAAACATTCAACAGCAACAGTGGATTCAATTGTGCAATATGAATAATTGAAGAAGTAGGAATAAGACAAAAGGCTAAAAACGGTCACACGTGTGCAAACTTTATCAGTAACTGCAGAAAGTAGAGGTCTCAGTCTGTCCTAAAAACACTGCTTCATGTACTGCATGCACTGTCGTCTATGACATATTCATAAGTCAGTAGGATACAGAATATGTTGTTTTCCCCAACACAGCAGCTTGTATTTATCAGAGCTGTTTTTAAACTCTTCTGGGAGTGAAGTCTGAGTGAAATCTCAAATGAAGTCCTCTTTAGCAAATTCTGTCAAATGCAGATCTTTCAAATCTCTGAGTGCTGCCTGTTGCAATGACAGAACATTTAAATTTGACTTTTTTTATTTCACACATTTGTTATTACACAAAGGTTAAATTCCCTGTGTGTGGCTATATGCAACGTCTGCCTGTCACTGTCTCATACAGTAGTTTTAGTCTTTAGGGAGTCAGTGTCAAATAAGTGAAGTATCAGCAGTCAAGTCTGGGCCACGTCCTCAGTTCTGTGGCTCAATAGTGTCTCGAGCGTAAATCTCAAGCGTATAGCTTTAGTATTTACAAGAATACGATATAAAAGCAACAACAGTGCTCTGTTTTCCCCAGAGCACTGGAGAAAAAAGTTTTTTTTCACTTCAAGTTTGACCTTGTACTTCACACAAACAAGCGAGAACAGAGACTCGCTCCTGTTCAGTATGTTCTGAGTTGTATAGGTCAAACTTACAACCTGGCTGCGAGAAAACAGAAGGAAGCCTGCGACGTGACCGTAAATACTGATGACGGCCAACGCTGACTCACAACTAATGAGTGCCACAACTAGAAATGTTACACTGAATTAAATATCACTCAAGGTAGCATGACGTTCCAGTAAGTCCTTCTGTCACAGCTCTGTGTTTTCTGTCTACATAGAGGCTAACCTTTTATTTAATGAACAAAACCACCAGGAACTTCAGTCTGTTTAAATCACTCTGTTCTCTGTAAGAAGACAGACCCGTCCCAGCCTTCCCACTCAGGATAAGGACTTTATTTAATATCTTGAAGCGTCTGACATCCAGGGCTTCTTTACTTAAAATAATTTAAGATAGTTGATGCGTGACCTCCTAAATTGTAAAATTTCAGCATCAATTTATTTCATGAGCGGGTGCAGCCTGACTTAATTTACACTGTCACGTAATGGAGGTGTGTGTGTGTGTCTTCTGAGTAAAGATCCCAACGTGCAGCTGCTTTTTCAAGGCCAGCTCAAGGTTACCTTCCAGCAGCAGACAGGTAAGCGACTGCAGGCACAACTGCATATTCATCCTGCTAAGACCAATTATAGATTATCCCTATAGGCTGTTTATATATTTTCCCATTCAACAGCTACTTGATGGTATTGCACATAAAAATCTGTGAACGCGATGCCCATAATTGTTTAGATTACGTGTTTATATGGACGAATTTCTCTTTCCACTTGATAGAATGAAGTTTTATTGAATATAGAAATCCATAGAGGAAAAGGTCACTCTCTGCACATTTGTGGTGAAGATGAGTAGTTTGCATAATGAGGGTTGTTGCATGCTGGTGTGCGTAGTAACGATCTGTGCAATCACCTGGAAACAAAAGAGGTGATCAATCTGCGTTATCACAGAGAGCTGGGTGTGAAATGGGCAAAGCAACCGAACAAAAGAGGAAGACAACGTTATTTGTTCCTCTGGAGACGATGAACTCGCGAAACCTGCAGATACTTTATTAGTTTGCAGTTGCACTGCGACAAACGAAGCCAGAACCACACACAGAGCCTTTCACCAAATGCACTCCACCTCCAATGTCTGATATTGGTTAACGTGTAAACAGAAAAGTGTGTAAGTGTTTCTCTTTTTCCCTCTCATGCACAACTGTAAGATAATAAATTCAGCTCATAATTGAAATCAGTGAATACAAATGTCCCTGGAGAGGAATGTGTGACACACCGTACATATGCTCCAGTTTTAGTGTAAGCCCCTTTTTTCTGAAATTGAAGAACAGATTTAGTGTAAAAAGCAAGCATATTGCAGGCTCTGATATGTGCACACATGATATTTAGAAAGACAGACACAGACATGTTGTACATTAAAGCCTTTTGCAAAACTTCCTTCAAAAATTCTTGACTTGGAACAACTTGTCTAATATAACGAAGATGATTGACTCAGGGTCAAACGTTGACCAGTTTGATTTGATCATTCCAGTCTGAGATATGAGCAGACAGTGTGCGGGAGCATGTCATGACCATCACCTTGCGAGTTTGCTAAGATTCTGGCTCAGACATGAAAATTGTTGGAGTAATATGGTTTTATATACGGTCCGATTGCCTAAATCAACCATTCACCATGGCAGCAGAAGCACATTTAATGTAGTACTGATATGGGAGACAATTGATCAATGAAATGATCAAACTACTGAAACTATTTGCAAGTGACCAAACTAATAGCAGCTACGCTCTGGTTGATATTGGATTTTTGGGAGAGACACAGACCACATGGGCTAATTTAGTTTAGTTAGTTAGCGTTAATATTAATGTTGTCAGTGTTTTCAGACATTAAAAGTGACACAGTGACACAGACTATTTACTTCAATACATAAACAAATGAACAGGTCATTAAACTTCTACACTATTTTTCTCACACTGTTTGGTATAAAAAGTGACACACACACACACAATATAAGTGGAAAGAAAGTGCCGTTAGTGAAAATGTTTCTTGCTTTATCCTGAATTTGACCCTAAATGATTTTGTTTGGCAGAAATTTCGATTTGAAAATCCCACACACGTCTCTCTGATTTCTGGTTCGAGGATCCACATTTATCATACTTCCATTCACTCTGCATATGTTTGAAGTATCTGGCGCTCATAGCAGTCACACCATTTGATTAAAAAAATGCCAGTGGCAGTAACGACGGAAATGATCTCACCTTCTTGTCTCTTTCTTTTACCTGTCTTGACCAAATTTGAATACAAGATTAAAGGTTTTGTTGAGATGAACGTTTCCTGCAGGTCCAATGTAAATCTAAATTCTCAGCTCTCCTCTGCTGCCACTTTGATAAATAACAGGATCAGAGACAGAGAGAGAGATGGAGAGAGGAGAGACATGTGTGAGCATTAAATGTGTATTCATCAGGTCTGGCCTCAGCCATTGACGGGCTAATCAATGTTTAGCAATAAGGCTGAATGTGTACTGGGGGGTCTGGGTCAGGATGGAGGGGAAAGAGATATCAATTAAACAGGGAACCGCAGAGTCCAAGCCCAAGGAGCTGAGACGGCAATATCCTGACTCTGGTTCATTAACTAAACAGTGTGTGCTGAATGCAAAACTCCTGCAGCCACCCCCACCAACATCACCGCCACCCATCCCAACTGTAAACGGCTGCCTCCCCGACAGGAAACGAGGGAGTCACTGCAGCGGGTAGAAAAACGCCTTTGATAGTCCACATAATGAAATACCTCTGAGGCCATGCAGGGAAATAATATCCACGTGTGTTGTAATAAAGTGAAATGTGAAAGGTGCCTGCAGCTTGGAAATGCAAAGCAGGACCCAAACCCCTTAACAAATTATACTGTATTTGCATACAACATACATTCAGTGTAAATTTTCAAGAAAACACAATTAAATGTGTATTTATGCATTTGTACTTTGCAGTTCGTTATCACAGAACCTGACAATTCAGTTTTTGAAAGACGATAAAGCAAATATACATTTGTTGTACTGTATATGAGTACAGTTTTATCCTGGTAGATTTACCTGATGACTATGTTTAGTGGTTCCTCTGCAGATTAGGGTTTCACATGCAAAACAAACACAGTCGTGGGTTTATTAGAGACATTCGTGGACTCTAGTTTGTGCTGGTGTTGAACTGCATTTTTCAGAGGAGTGTTCCTGCTATTTATCCCACTGTCACTGTATATATTAGTATATTAGTAGCCTTTGATCAACACTTTTCTAAAGCACTTTCACCAGTAAATGAACATTAAAACCTTCACGAAGGGACAATTTGTTGCCGCGCTGTTGCATTAGCACGATAAACCTAATAAACTGCCAACTGAGTTCATGTTGTTTATTTTATTGAACTGCCAGAATATTTTCCAATTTAATTTGCTTCCGTCCGGTCAGATGTTTTACCTTCCTGTAGGTACTAACGAGTGTCTTTCATCCCCATCAAATACTAAAGGTTTGAACAAAGCATCACATGATTTTTAATATATTTAGTTCTTTGTTCTTGCATTTCTATATTTATAGAGATGCTCCTTAAATACAAAAAACACTAAAGGGGCACTCCAGCTATTTACTAATACATTTCCATAATGTATGGGAACAGCTCCAGCAGAGGCTGAGATATCCTGTCTTTTATTCCGTATGGGCCAAGCTTTGAAAATTCTAGATCCTACAGTTCCCACGATGAAGCTCGAAAGCATTTGTCATCAGACTCTGTCTGAAAAGTTAATGTCTGTGTCTTTCTAACCACAGCTCCAAAGCCAGTCTGACATCCTCCACATCCACAGAAGACAGGACAACACTGTGTGTTTGTCTAAACAGCACTAGTACACTAATTTTCATGTGTAGAATTAGTGGAGTCCATCTTTCTGATATTCATGTTTAAGGATTTTCTCTTATTTGAGTAATTTTAACTTGTGTTTTTTGTATTTTCTGGTAAAAAATAAAAAGCATGTTCTACTCTATTTTATTCATAATGCAAAAATAAAAGTTAGTGTGAAAAATGTTGAATTATTTTATCTCAACCTGAATCTTCAGAATATTTCACTTGTTGCCTGTGAGCTCAACAAACTCCAAAACCTGCTGCTGCTATTTATGATCCCCGGAGAGCAATTGAAAAGCTTTTGCCCTGTTTTCACTCTTTATTAAATGCATTCACCTTGTTGATGAAGCATTACGTGTCCCAAAGTGGCCTGGAGCCAAATATCTCCTGAACGATCTCTCTTCTCCAATCACAGTCACTCTACTTAGCAAATTATCCTAAAAAAATGATTTTGTTGTTAATAATTGAGGTTTATTTATTGTGTTTTGTGTTTTTCTCGACTTTTATTGTCATTGTCATTAAACATTTTGATATTTTTTATAGCTGCATGTTGTAAAACTGTCCTCTAAACCTAAAATAATGCCCCCATTAGCCATTATTGTTGAACCTGAACACAGATCCTGACCAATGCCAATGTTCACAAGCACCGCAATCGTAAACATGAGACTCATCTGCCCTGTCTGTTGACAGCCAACACATACCAAACCTAATAATTTATTATGCTGGTGGTGACGCCACAAAACCATGGCTGCAGCTTTATGTCTGATTGCACAGCAGCATTATTATATTCCCACGTTAGCATGAGGATCAGGTTTGCACGCAGCTTGTACGGAGGCCTTGATGAATAGGAAGCCTTTAGTTTCAGCACACATGAGCAAACCTGACGTAGCTGGAAGGGGAGGTTGAGAATAACTCGAAATGAACATGGGTACACCAAGAAATAAAGAAATATGCAAAAGACAACTGGCTGCAGCTGCTGGCACAAGCAATCCCTCAAATATATAAAAATCAACATTACATTTGAAGTCAAAGTAAAGAAATTTGTGTTTGAGTGATCGGACTTCAGCAGCTGCACCAGAAGAATGAATGAAAAGAAAGGTAACAGTCATACTGGAGACAATTCACTGTCACGCAGCAGAAAAACCCTCTGACGTGACCTACACAAGCTTAATCATCAGAGTGTGTTTGCACATTTTATCACAATTAACAGCCTTGGTTGCCTCAAATAACATCATCATCTAGATGCCACAACATGTGGTCACCTGAAAGTCTGTATCTCTCCATACACGCTTGTTGATAACGTGGAGAAACACGCCACAAACGCAGATCTGCCACTAGTGGTCGCTGTTTGCTCAGCGCGACTCGGTTCAACTCACTAGTACACGCAGGCAGCCGTGCACATGAGCAATAACACGTTCAACCCGAAGGCAACTTCGACAAGATTTCACCTGGACCCCAACCCACCCCCCACCCCCCCGCCCAGCTTCAACACATCTTTAGGGGGTTGACATTTCCATGCATGTTCCAAACGACAGCAAAGCAACAAATGCTCGTTTAAATTATACGAATTACGTGCGCATCATTATTTCTGCTCGTGAAGTTGGTTTCATGCCTGCGCTTACCTGAAGAACACAACCGTCTCCCACAGATAGATCCCCAGCACGTTTAGTCGGTACATTTTCGCCAGTCTCATTTTGTTTGGAGGGGGTGTGAAGGTGTTGCTGAATGATGACGGGGGGGTCACACTCTTGAGGATGAATTTCCCTCAAGAAAAACAAAATCCCTTAGTGGTGGAAAAAGGAGGAGGAAGAGGAGGAGAGGGGAGGGGGGTTGATGTTTGTGGTTTATGACCTCCAAGGTGAGCCGAGAATGTTCAGATCCCGGAGACGCCGGTGCCGAGCCGCGGGATGCTCATGACCTCCTCACCGGCCGTGAATTCATGCTCGTGTCCGCTGTCGCGCCTCCAGCGCCGGCCACCGTGGAGCCGGGAACAAGCCACCAAATCCACCGCGAAGCCGCCTTTTCAGGACCACGGACAGAGGCAGGCAGACACGCCGGCGGGGCTGCAGGGAGGGAGCTCGTCCAGGTTTTGGCTCGGGGGTGGGGGGTGGGGGGCAGAGAGGGGAGGAGGAGGAGGAGCAGGAATGGGGGTCCTCGAGATGAGGTTAGCCGCTCACAGGCTGCTGATAGTTGACACACAATTACACCCAATTACTCTTAAGTCCAGTCGGTGGAATCCGCAACGGTTCAAGGCAAAGTAAGACATATTCCTTCAGCGGTGGAGAAAAGAATCACAGGCTGTGTCTCACTGTCTCCAGAGGACCGACAAACTGTGCATGTGTGTTATACTCCTTAAATCCAACAGAGCCGCAGAGAAGAGTGCGTTTTCTCACATCTGCAGGATTTTTTCTCACACGCATCCCAGAGGCAGCCGGAGCGTCGCTTTGGATCCGTGCGTATCGGCAGGTGCGGGAGTCCCGGCTCTGCTGCTCAGAGAGGGAGGGCTGCAGGTAGAACAAGTCTGCCTCCTTTTCTTCCTCTCCCTCTCCTTCTTCTTTACCTCCTCCTCCTGCTGCTGCCGCTGATTCTCCTTCTTTCTCTCGTAGTTGTCTCCCAGGGGCGAGTAGTAGTAGTAGCACTTGGCGCTGCAGCAGAGCGGAGCAGCTACTCCCATTGTCTGGTGGTGGTCAAGTTGGAGACGCACCGGCGGCCGCTGCTGCGCTCCGCATCCGCTCCCATCCGGGCACCGCTTCCGTTAAAAAGAAAGAAATCAATCCCGTTTTTGAGGTTTGAGTGTTAGAATAACGCGTGGAGCAGCGTGTCGGAGTGATGTGGACCCTCTTCCATTGCAGGAAGGCAGCTTCCACAGTGGCCCCTGCCCGGCGCGCGCACACATACACACATACACGCGCGCACACGGAGGTACAGTATAGAAAGCAGAGCCAGGCTCGGTGCGCTCCGACACTGTATTTTCTTGCTGCAGTCATTTAGCAAACTCCAAAAAACGCACCTCGCAGTGGACAGACACGCCCACAGGACGCTGCCATTGGCCAATGCGGTCCTGACACCCGTCACTGATTGGTCAGCAGGGGTGTCACTAGCCGGACATGAGCTCTGCCCCTTACGTAGTGATCCCCCAGGGAAAAATCATAGTAATAAGAAGTTATTGGTGAGTTCAGGCTGACCTCACAGACCTGCGTTATTCTTACGGAGAGATATGATGTGTCTGTGCCGCTCAGCAGTGAGACAAATGTGATCTGCTACTAAGAGAACAGAAGTTTTTTTTAAAATGGCACATGTCAGACACAGGGAATTTAAAGTGCATTAAGAAATGACAAAAATGTCCAATAAACCATCTGAAAACACATTAAATATGTAAATAAAACAGATTAAAAGCAGAGCAAAGTCAAATTCAAGCACTGAAACAAGAAGAAGAAGAAATAAGGGAAAATATATTAATGTAATAAATAATACATTCATAAATTAATGTTTCAGTGCTGCCATACGTTGCTTCAAAAATACATTAACCAACGAAATTAAAGTGCAGTAGAAAAAAATGTATTGATGAAAGACACAAAAAGACAAAAGAGCAATAATCATGATTGAATCTGGACTTTTACCAATAACACTGACATTTTTTACTGTGAAAGGCTTATTGTTTCTGTGGTAGTAAAATAATTGATGTAATGTCACAGCAGGCCATCTTATACACTGATCAGCCACAACATTAAAACCAGTGACAGGTGATTAAAGTTGGTTCTCTCATCACGCCAGCCCCTGATGAGGGATTCAGCAGCACGTGAACAGTCAGTTCTTGATGTTGATGTATCGGACACCTTCAGAGGTGTTGTGGAGCGATGCCTCCTCAGGTCAGAGGTGTTCTGGCAGCACGAGGGGGACCTACACAATATAAAGCTGGTGGTTTTAATGTTGTGGCTGATCAAGTGCATTAGTGTGTGCATCTAAAATGATAGGTACAGTGAACTTGACCAACATTTTGTTTGTAAAATGTAGACTAAATATCACAATCTGAAGAGCAAATTGTTGAAAATGAAAATAACTGATTGCATTCATGCTCCCAGGAGAATGAACCCTGTGATTTTAATGTCCCAGTTAATGTTTTCCTTTAGCATCACTCTCAGGACAAACACTGCGTGTTTACTTGAATAATGATGTTTTATTAATCATTTATTTCTCCACACTGTGGTTCAGGTCTCTGCAGCATTATCACTTGCAATTTTACATCATATGAATATTGATGTTTTATCATTTTATATATGATTAGACGAAGTAATCTGTTGCTTTTCTAATGTAATTTGTTTCTGATAATGTTCCTCACAATAATTCTAAACTGCAGTGTCACTGCAGTATGATATTCTATTAAAGTCTTGTGCCACGTTCTACTTCTACACACACACACACGTACACACAGCCACACACACACACACACACACACTCCTGCTCCTCAGTTGTTTTGTCCAAAGTGTCCACTGGAACGTGACTCTGATTCCAAAGCCCAGTGGCACTAAAGGAATCACAGGGCTGAGTGATACTGGGACCGAACAAGACTCACACAAACAAACACAAACACACACACAAACAAACACACACACAGTCGTCTATTTCTACAGTTGTGCGGACACTCATTGAAATAGTACATTTTCTAGCCTGTTAACTATCACGACTAAATGCCTAACCTGTATCATAACCATAATCTAAACCTAATTCTAACCTAAACCCTTCAACTGACCCTGAAAAGACCCTTTGAATGAACTGAAATTTGTCCCAGAGTGCTGCTGAATATGGATATGATGTTGTCATTAGTGAAAAGGGAAACTGATTCTTTGTTAGATTTATGAGACTAATTTTAATTAAATAAAAAAATAATGCTTTGAACAAATAATGCTGATTAGTCTCGTTCTGTGTTCTCCTTTTGACTCGATGTGTCACTGAAACCTTTCCGTCCACAGTGGCTTTGTAACATGATGGAGATAGACGAGAAAATGCTGCTTGGTCCTATGAATGGAACATTTACGTTTAGAACTGTAGCTATCAGCGTCGTTCTCTGCAGTTTCTGCTCTAAGGCATTTTCATACCATCAGAGGACAAGATTGAAATATCACCTGACAAACTTTCAACACAGAAAGTGAATCCCTCAAGTTGCAAGAATCCTTAAACACTTTGAAACCTATCTGACTAATTGACCGTGAGACAATCTGTCATTTATCAGTTTAGAATTTAGATCAGTTTTTGACTGGATTAAATTAAATTAGAGTTTATTGCAGTTTATCTTAGTTTTGGCCACCAATGCATCCTAAAATCTAAAACATTTGATGCAACCATTCTCCAAGCACTGTTTTCCCACGTACTGTTTTACATGGGTCCGAATAACAATTATAAAAGAAAAAAAAAAAAGACCACACTATGTCCTCCAAGCTAAACGACAATACAACATGACTGATTTGATTATTTTCTGATTGAACATCTCCATGGTTTAAGATGTTTTGTATGTTAAAGCAACTGAAACTACTTAGTTAAGGCTTGTGGTTATGATAAAGACCTTAGGGATTGGTGGATTGGTTCGGTCTTTACAGGTCCAGAATCTTGCACCTGAACTGAAACTGAAGTATGGAAAACTTACCAAATCCCAAAGCCAATGTGTCCATGTTTCAAGACCAAAACTATCCTGCTTTATGCTGCAAAGCAAAAATGAAGGATGCAGACATTGCTTAACCTTAAAACAGACTTTAGTTGTGAAACCCTAAATCTAGTTTTTGAGATTAGGTGATGGATAAACCAACACTGAGTTTGCAGCAGGAGAACAAAAGTATGTGAAGTCTCTCAGTGCAATAACAGTAGTGTAAAAGGTTCACAGTTGAGCAGTGCGACTGTCCAGTAGCATCATTTACCATCCACAAAGTATCATCAGATGACCTGTGAGCACATGGTTCGAGTAAAGACGATATTCAGCAGCAGGCCTACGGAGCAGATCGATAGCTTCAGTTTTTTAATGAAAGCAGGGTCCAAGTAACATTTATCTGATTCAAATGGTCGTCATGTCCACTCTCACAGTCTTCAGAGAAAGACTTCAGGAAAGGTCTGAACTTGAACATTATTCATATCAGAGCAGATAATCAATGGCTGCTATAGGAGGCAGGTAACAGTCGTTGTCACAGGAAGAGTGGAAGCTATCTGAAATGGATCTACAGCATGTGGACGACACAGGGAATGAGTCCCTCTCTCTCTACATCTGCAGTGGGCAGTGGTATCACATTTACAGTGTCCACAGAGGCCATCCTGTTATTTGATTCATGAACAGGAATATCACAACATTAGATTACATAGGTTGTCCCTTTATTGTCCCAGTGGAGATTTGTTCTCACAGCGTGTCACCTGTCATTGGTTAAATGTAAACAGTGTTTCATGTCAAGAACAACAAACATGGTGTGAAAACTGTTGTGATCCTTTCACATTTTGTTCCCGGGTTTTAGATCCTGACAAACCGCTCCCCCTTTGCCTTGGTTCTCCTTCCTGCCATCCGTCTCCTATCCCCTCCCCGCTCACCTGTTGCTCATGTCCTGCAATCAGCACATGCACTCAAGCCTGCTGCACACCTGATTGTTCCCTTCACTCAGTGTGGTGATGCTGAAGCTTCATGCCAGCATTTCTTCTCATTTTTTATGCAAAGATTTTGCCTTTGTCTACTGAAGTTGTTTCTGTTACCAAATAGTCTGATCAGTCATTGTCGCTTGTTTTGAGCTAAACTGTGTGTGTGCGCAGGCGCGAGCCTAGCAGCAGCCTGTTGCAGTCGCTCTCTCTCTCTTGTAATGTCTTTTCTTTAATTTATTTATTTACATTTTTCTTTTGAGTTTTATTAGTAAAACGTAGTAACTAGTTTAGTTAATTAAGTTCTGCCCTCTCAAATCATGTTGTTCGAGAGAGTTTTTATTCCCATCTTCATACTTGGAA
>JAUMHL010000030.1:26664411-26674814 GCA_032362345.1 Sandelia bainsii
TTTTGAACTGAGAGCGGCTGTAATGAGGCAAAACAATTTCCCTCTGGGATTAATAAAGTTTTTTTAATCTTGAATCTATTGTTTAAAAATGTAGTCAGTTCTCAGCAGCCGTCTGTTAATTGACATTAACCTTTGTTGCTGCTGTCTATTCACAGGCTGCTTTTCAGACAGGCAGACCTTATTAAATATGTGGGTCTCTTGTGTTTGGCACAGAAAACATTCACTAATATTCACTTAAGGATAAGTGACAAAGAGAAAAGAGGGAAAATCACAGTGGAAAAAACTAGGGCTGAGCACCTTTTTGGGTAAAAGCTACCAACCCATCTTTGTAATAATTCTTTTTCTGTACATAACAAGTCAAATCCCACTTTGCAAATAAAAGGCTATACGACTAAAACTTTCAATGTGGACATATAGACATTATTTAATCTGCAAATCACCAAATAAATGCTAAACAGGACGAACCACAAAGAAACTGAGTTTTGTCTTTCTTCAACTGCACTAGCTGTGACATTTTCAACTTGTGCAGAATCTGTGTGTGAACTTCAGTCTTCACATCTATTTATGTGTTTGCATTGACTGTATATGCAGTTCCAACATTTGTAAAATCTGCTTGGTGAACTATCAGACATCATTTTTTGTGTATTGTCTCCTAGCAACATCATTTTTTAACCAGGGAGCTTTAGTTATCTTGCTGCCGTGTCCTTGTCTGAGAGATGACAATGTTTTAATTCTAATAAGCTGTTTATCATTTATGTACAAGGACTTGTTGTCCTTAAAATTCATAGACAAACATTCCAGTCAATGCAATTGCCTGTTTTTCATTAACTTTGAGGACAGAAATGATCATCAGATCATCAGAAAGGTCACACTGGTTTGAAATGTAGGGAAGGAGTATACGAAGACGCTGGGAAAACCACTGCAACTAAAATAGACTTAGGAATGAAAGAATTGTTGTTGTTCTTTTTGGGACTAGAGCGGTCTTAGATCACCTGCTTTTTGACAAAGCAGCGTTTTCTTTGACAAACATGAGACAGTCACGACCCGCTCGCTGTTTCTCATTAAATGTGCTGTTTTTCTTCTTCTCCTCACGGTCACTGAAAGTCTGAGCTGCTTTTGTCTCTTTCCTCTTTTTAAGTGGTTCAGTTTTGGTTTTGGTTTACACACTAGCTGCGCATTGCCTCATCCTGGTTTTGATTTTGTGAATGTCCTAGAGACGATCGTCTTCCATTTTTGAGATTACAAAAATAGAAACTGCCCTAATACGGAGACATTAATAACCAGCACATAGTCACATACCTTACGTTTCTGTACCCACTTGGCTGTTTGGTGCATGTTTTTCTTCTTCAAGTGGATAATTGACAAATATATGATGTGAAATTATCTTCCACATATCATCAGCAGCTATTTGGCATTTTATGAACAGATTCTTCAGAGCAGAGTGGTTTTCACATTATAAATTAAAGTTCATTGTATAAGAAGCACAAAAAACAGCAGAATGTACTGAAACCACAGCTCAGGTTTGGTTATGAATGAGTGAGTCTCTGCTTTTTAACCTTACAGCGTTAAGTGATTTGGCATCGTATAAATAAACTGAAGTTGATTTTTTTTCTTGCATGTCCTTCTGAGCTGCAGTTAGAACTCAAACAATCTAGAAAATACCTACACTTCCAATCTTAAACTATTTAAGGTGACTTGGCTACTATCATAACTCTGTATTATACATTTCCAGGTCAGGTTTAATTTATTTTTCAGTAATTGTGTTTTGTATGTGACCAGCTAAGAAGAAGAACATAAACCGATGGGAAAAAGATGGAAAAAATGTTCCTGGTGAGATTCAGAGGTCAGAGGTTAAGCAGTCACACCAACAAAGTTCACACACATGCTAGCGAATGTCTTTATAATATTAACTATTTTAGGGCGACTAACAGTTTGGATTAGTTAGTGGCCAAAAGTAATATTAGATATTACTTATTTCTACCATTACTTTTTAAGGTACTTTTGCACTCACAAAGCAACCCCATGAATTAGGATTTGGTCCAGTTACCAAAATAATATTAGCTGCACATCTCTGAGGTCTTTCTCATGCTTTTTCTAACAAGTGAAGAATTTGGTAATAATTTTCTGAAAATCAAGGATATTACCATTGATGCTTGACCTCACACTCAGCTTCAAATATGACTTATGCAAAAGGTAAAATGTGCTTTTATTTGCTCTCAGTGTTCTGCTACATGAGACGTTTCCTCGTAGCTGGTTCTGGTGCTTTTAGCTGTTAGCTGCTTGGATCACTGACAAGGTGAAGCTGCTGACTGGCCTGAGCTTCTGCTCTTGATGCTCTCCTGGCATCATCACATTGTAAATATCCCCACATAACCCCCCCACCCCCAGCCCATCTCTCACTCTTTCACTCACACACATGCATCATCCAACCTCACCTTTGAGTTATGGCGCGGCCGCCACTGGCAATCACATTAAGAGGCACATTTCTTCATATTTACACAGGGGACCACATTTAGCAATCTGCTTAATTTAGCCAGACTGATGAATTGTGCTGCTGTTCTGTCTCTCTCTGTACTCTCTGTCTACCTCTCTCAACCTTGTCCCTCTTTCTCCCTCACCCCTCTCTCTACCTCCCATCTCCCTTTCTGCTGTCTCCATCTTTTTGTCCCTTGGCCCTTGCTTGCCTCCTTTTCTACTATGCGTCTGCCGCGCTGCTGAACGTCCACAATAAATAAGAAGCAGATGACATTAAAGATGAGGCAAAAGTTATCAGAAGGCTGAAATGTGTTTGTATCAAACACATAAAACAAATCAAAAGAACTTTAAGATGTTTATCTGATTAGTGAGTTTTCCCGGTTTGTGCCTGCACCTCTAAGCTGCTTATTTAACTTCACTGATCCGTCTTTCCTTGCATTTATTTGAACATTCTCTCTTTAATTCTGTTGTACTCACTTAGACCAACAACTTCTGATTATTTTGTTTTCTCAGAAATCGGATCCAGATCTGTGGTAATCAGTATTTTAGCCACATTACTTGTGTGATGTGATTACTTGTGAAGAGCACAACACAAACAAAAGTGTGGAAAAATTGGTGTAACTGGTGCAGTAATGTGTGAATGTGTTGAAATGCTGAGACTGTCTTCTCTAAGGTGCAGCCACAGTAGGATGGTTGGTCGAAAACAAAATGTCCTCGAGTGGGGACTGAAAACAATGCCTCCCAGAAGGACAGGACAATGTGGCCCTGTTATGTAACATTTAAGACAAAAATACCTGCAACAAACATAAGCGAGGGGGAATTTATAGTGACCTGACCCACTGAGACCACTGAGAGTGGATTGTAAATGTTTTTGTGTCAAAAAATAATTCACCAGAGCTCAGGTTGAGTCTACAGTCAACTCACTGACTCTATAGAAACATCACATGTTTTGTTTATATAGGAAATACAGTAGTGAATCAGTGAAACAGTAAGAGTGACAAATGATGTGGAAATGAACATTACTGTTATAACTTTACATAACTTCTAGCATATAGCATAACTTATACTGAAATGAAATACATGCCTAGCTTGGATATGTAGTGTCTGTCTCACAAGACGTTAAATAAACAGTTTTAAGAAAGTACATTTTCACCTTCTGTGTTAAAAACATTTTTTAAAAGTAAGACGTGACCTTTCAGCGCTGCTGACCCAGTTTCCAAATATTTCACTCTTTAAAAAAAAACAACCGCTCAGATCATCTTACTGAGGAAAGCAGGCGAACATGGAGCAGAGCCGAGCTCAGTGGGAAACCATCCGTTCATTACATCAGTCAAAATCTCCATTGAGATTAATACCAAAGGGGTCGTACCACTTTTCTCCTCTCCTGAGGAGAAAAATGCCGTTGTCAGTCGACCTAATTGTGCTCTCATGGTGCATGAGGGCCCGCTGAGTTATTGAGAGCTCCGCCACCAGGAAAATCATGATCGACGAGCAGCAGAAGGGCCTGACATCACACTGCACACAGTGTCCTGCAGCACTGAAGGAGGGAGGGGAAAAAAAGAGACGAAGGAATGGTGCAACATCACAGTAGTAGAATCCATATTTGTGTGGATGCAAATGAGGACACGAGTTCATTGTTTTTAATCTAATTCAGGTGGTTTTGTTGTTGCATGTCACTGTTTTACACCTGAGTCAGATCTCTGAATGTTATCTTGTTCTTCCACTGACTTGAAAAATCCTCATAAAGTGAAATTATCAGCCTGATCTCTTCAAAAATGTAAATTACATTTTTCACTGGGAGAACATATTTTGCAAATGGAAACTTTAGCCCTTGAGGTGTGTGGTAAATAATGCATCCTATAAGGAGGGAGAGTCTGCTTCACGTTTCTACTGAGCATGTCAAACAGCAAACTGTATGTTGTATATACCACACCGTGTGCTCGCTGGCCCAGTTCGAACAGTCATACTTGATTAAATAATATCTTGAAGCATGAAAACCTGCTGCTCTGCCGAGCGAGCGGGAAAAACCGAGCGACTGCCGGATGAATTTAAAGGTGTTTCAGCTCTGTGTCCTGCAGCTCTTCAGGTTCTACGTCGCGGTCTAATTTTTCTGTAGTGACAGGACGACGAAAGGTAGCGATACGTTCCTCTAAAAGGATTTCGATGTGTGACTTCATGCTGAAAAATACAAAGCATGTCTGGGCTGACAGAGCGAGCTGCTAGTGTTCCAGCATGTCAACTTTGGTGTGTGTTGTATGTACTGTCAGTGCACCTGTGTGAAATACAGTGCTTCTAAAAATGGAAAAACGTTTACATGCAGGTAAAAGAGGACTAAGTCTAGAGCAGCTCTGTGAGGCTTTGCTTTGAGCTTAATGTCAGCAGGCTAACATGCTGCAATGTGGTTGTTGTGTTGCTTCTTTGACATTTGTTGCTTCATATTAAAAGCCCCTTTGACACTGCCCTTTCAAGGCAGGTTTACCGCACCAACACGCCAACTCACCGTTCTGTAGAAATGATACCAAACTGATGTGGAGGGTCTGTGTTGACCCTTCTTTCTTCTCCCATATACACTGGAGGAGAAACAACATTTACAACGTGATTCAAACTCAGGTGCAGTTGTCTTACATTGTGTGGAGAATTGGGGAGACTCACAAAGGACCGCTACAATGTGCACATTGTTGGAGGAAGGCAGCAGAAGGCGGTAGTCAGTTTTTTTTGGTGGCACAGCCCAACTAGTTGTGTATTATTGCACTTAATGAGATTCCAGTCTTACTCCAACTCTAACTTTATCCATAAATTCCTTCCTTTCTCCACAGCTGCACGTTGTAGCTGAGCACAGTGCTCCTAAAGTGTCAGTTTTTCCTCCAGCTTCTCATCACCCAAGTGTCGCTGAAGGAAACTATGGTTTTCAGTGTATCAAAGAAACCGTCATAAATTGCTTATTTGCATATGCAAACAACAAATTGGGCACGCTGAATCAATTAGGCAGCGACGGGGTGTAGCGTTTTTTCCATATTAGTTTAGTATGTTAGCATGTAACATTTGCTACTTACCACTAAGCTGTCACCGTCAACCATTTAAGATGAATTCTATCTTGTCTTATTTTCTGTCTTCTATCACTGAGCTTTTTCTCACATCTAATTGTCAGGTGGAGTTAACTCAGTTGCTACAAATTTAGCAAAGTTAGCAGAAACTGAACTCATGAGTCAATAAATTACCAGCAGAATAGTTAGTAAGTCGACCTTAGGACTTACTTTATAGGAATTAAGGTTCACACTCAACTTATAAACGCATTTGATTAATTTAAAGTGTCTGTTTTTCTGTTGCAACTATTTATGCTACATAAGATTAAAAAGTATGTTTAAAATATGCATGATGATACTTTTGTGCCCCTGTATTCAAACATTGTTGGCTTGGCTGCTCCAGACTGGACCGATTAGCAGAAGTGCGACCTGACGGTGCTCTAACACGAGTTGGGTCACAGAGTCATGCTATTCTTCCAGGTGAAAATATCATGAATGTCTTACGCAGCGTTAAGCGAGAGTTAAGCTTTAATCCCAGCAGGGAGATAACAAATAGCAAACAGACAAACACACCTCTACACACACAGACAAATACACATGTGGAAATATCACGAGTACAGCAAGGCCTGGATCTACATATGTTCACATTCACATAAGGCACTCACTCAAGGATAGCCACAAATATAACTGACTAATGAACACATACACGTGCGCACACTGTACTACACATACACAACACACATACAGGCATTTTGTGGAGCTGGTAATTCCCATAAGGTCCTGAGCCTGAACATAAGATGACCTCTAATTTAAAAATCCAACTTGCCATGTTAGACAACATGAATAATGCATGAGGCCAGTCTGCTTGTATTATTACTGTGAGGAGGATGCAATTACATTTCCCTCAGGTGCTCAAGTGCTGGAGAGAAAAGGAAAAGAGTAGAAAAAACATGCAGCATTTCTGGGAAAAAATTATTCTGGGATTAAGTTCCGGAGGTTTGGTAGCCGTCTGGGGAGCAGATCTGGACGTTGTTCTGTAATTGTGGGGCTGTTTTTTCTCGCTTCTATACTGCAAGATGCAGGGTGCAGTTATTGCACGGCTCAGTAAGGAGTTAATTAAAAACAAATTGGATGTTTTTATCGTGACCTTTATAGTTTTAAATGTTTTGCTTATTTGGGACACAGTGATTATAGTGTGTTTGACCTTTTAGCTTTGTCACGTGCAATTATAAATCTGATTAAGAAAGTTTCTCTTCCTGTGGAGATCTGGGTTTCAAGTGGCCAGTTTACTTTGTGGATAGTTTATTGGTGTTCAGAAATATATTGATTAACGTAATCACAGCTTTAGGCAATGACTGGTCCTGATACATAAATACAATGAAACCTGTTTTGATTTTCTATAACTGCGACTACTGCCTGTTCTATCATTTTATATATGTTATATATCTGTTTTTTAAAATTCTTCAATCCTGTGGGGAAAAAATTTCATGTTCAGTATAAAAGCAGTTTTCCGAATAACAATCCCAATAAACTATAAGGAAACAACATCTAACTTAAATACAATGCCACGATGAAATTACCAAGATAAGTTAAATAAAACTATAAAAAATCCAAAGGTTTAACAAGAGCAGATAAGTCTCTGGTCAGACTGAACTGCACCTTCACGAATGGAGTTTTTAGTCTACAATAATGTGGCATGGGCAGGGGCTTCAGTGTAAAGGGTCATCTGTTAGTACTCACAAATTACACGATACGCCTGGCTGAAGAGATGTGGTTGATGTGGCTGGTATCAGCATGTGTGGGATTCTGCATTGTTTAGTTCCATTGTTTTTGATGAGTTTTCAGGTGTTTGGAGACGGTGATGAAAGAATTTGCCTACTTAGCTTTTTATTTGTGCTGATTTGATCTTGGAAAATGGCAAATACAAATAACTACAAGCTTAAAAAGAACAAATGTGAAAACATTTGCGTAGGTGTTTGTGGAAATGTTTTCCCCCTTCTGTGTTTTGTGTAGAAATTATTGACCTGGGTTTTGTTCTTTTAGTATAGTGCATCATTTACTGGGGTGGTGGCACAGTAGGTAGGGCAGGCGGCAATTACCAACTGTCTAGGAACCCCAGGGTTGGTGGTTTGAGTCACTTCTATTTTTTCTTCTATTTTTTAAATATCAAAGGTTTACTAAACTTACCTGTGGTGTCAGCCTCTAACTTAAAACCTCACAAGTGGAGTAAAAAGCAAAGGACTCAGGATACAAACCAGAGTATTTTGTGTCTGAGTCACACGTGTGCCAACATGATTTAAGGTGGGTAAAAGATAACTTTAAGTTAGACGTTAGGCATAATACACAATGTCGGTGTGCTATTTTAAGCTATTAACGTTACTGAACTGTTGCTGTAGGGCAGCAAAGATGACAGGACGATTGTACAAATGCTTATACTTAATGAGTACTGTTCATTAAAATGGTAATGATGGGAGCTGTACAGCTTCCAAAATGGCTTTGAGAACAAATGTGAGCCTCAGGAATGTAACTCATGTATTTTAATCGGTGGATGTAAAAAAAATAATAACAAATGACAGAACAATGTGAAATGAACTTTGACCTTGTCGGCGTCACAGCGACTGTGCGCACTAACTTCCTGCCCCAGGGTTGCATGCAAACCTGCTAGTGATTGCAAACATGAAACAAGCCAATGTAACTTACAGGAACTTTAGATAAAAATGTACAGCAAACAGCACGTGTCTGAGTCACATGATTAAAAAAACATATTGTCCTGTGTAGACTTTTTGCTTTGTCTGAGATGTTGATGCAGTTTGACATAAGAGCAGATCAGTGTTTATTATGTCATGACATCAAGCCTGATAAATGTAAATTACAGCATCAAAAAGAACATAATAACTTAACATCCTCCAGTAACGTGCTTGTCCTCATCTACTTTTCTCTTTCTTTCAACAGGCCGGCCAGATTTTCTTCCTAGAGGCTCATCTAAAATAGCACAGCGAGGAGTTACATCATGTCCCGTGGAGCCTGAGTCCGGCCAAAATGCTGCTCTGTGTATTCCTACAACTCATGGACAGATAAAAGTACATCTAGGTGGGGGTGGGTGGGTTGGGGGGTGTGTATGTGTGTGCATGCATGAGTGAGATTTGGGTTGGTTGTGCCTGATCATGTTCTTATTACCTGTATGAATGGATGGTGGATCTTAAGGGCAGAGCATAAACATCAGTGCACATAGTTTCCTGAGAAAAGTGACTATGCTTCTGCATTGGGTGTTACGGTGGTTCTGCTGTCTGCAGCAAAGGAACTGATTTATGTTTGATTTCACCTGTTGATTGTCATAGCACCACCTCAACGTGAGCTGTATTGTGTGCAGTGCTTTCATTATGCACCCAAAAGATTGTTTTTAACTCTTTTTATTCAGTCTCTGTGCAGGCCCGGACTCATATACCAAACACAACATGACTGTTCACATGTTAATTCAAACACACCTGCATTGTCAATTTTGACAAAAAAAGAGTCTGTCTAGTTAGTGTTCATCAAAAAGACATAGCCACAATTGACAGTAAACTACCTCCATCCAGCCACAGACCCGCATGGAGGGGTACCTGGAGGAAACCCACTCAACCACAGGGCGAATACACAGACAGGTCTTTTGACAGATGCCGTGAAGAGAATCAGACTGTGGAACTGCTCAGACTGCAAGACAGCTGAACACAAAAACCCAACATGCTGGAAATCCAGCCATTTGTCCGACAGATTGTTGATCATTTAGCCAGTGACACACAAACTTTACCTCAAATACAACTGACGTGACAGAAATTCCCACCAAACTGCACAGTGTTTGGATACATCGACTTCTTAATAATCAGCAGCTTTTCCAGCCCGCAGGACGAGGCTCATGTCTGTCGATAAATGCTAAATGGAGTTAGCAGTGACAAGAACCTTAGGAATCACTTTTGGATGACAAATTGAATTTCCTTTTTTTTGCATTAGTAGTTTACAGGTGTGAACTGTCCAGGTTTTAGCAGTAAAGCTAAATTTAGTAAATTTACTGTAACTTCCTACTTTAGTTGCACAAGTTAAAGCAAGATTGGATATTGTGCAGAGAAATGTGGGAAGAAGAGTGAGTCAAAAGTGAAACTGTGAATTTCAGGTATGTGGAGCAGGCAGTGACACATACATAGAATATCACCTGTCTGTTTGATTGACGTCTACTCATAAAATAATCCTGTCCAACTTTTTCCTGTTCACCACAGAAAAGAAATCATTATGGAGGAAAAACTGATCCTTGCTGTCTCCAGTGTTCTCATTATCTGTCCTGCTTACAGTTTGAGCCCACAGACTGATGCATGAAGAGTTTCTATGAACATGCTTGATCACAGAAAAGAGCTGGTGGAAGATAAATAATAAAAAATATATAAAAGATATACTTGAAAACACGTGTCTTGTACAGACTTGGCACATTTACTTTACTGTAAGTGACCCGAGCTGCTGCTCTTGTCAGTAAGCATTTTTCTGTTCAGTTTGCTCTTTGAATAAAAAAAAGGAAGAAGTGAAGCTGTAGCCTGAGGACTTGCACATGTAAGCGATACAAGGATAAAAGTTTCTCTTTAGAAAATTTAAGATTTGGAACCAAGTGCCATCTGAAGGTGACGAGAGCTCCAAGACAAACTCAAACAGCTTGAAAAGCGTCCCGTTTTTGACACCACCACATTATTAAAATGAATTCTTAAGGTGCATCAATCGAGTCTCAGTAGCAAGAAATTTAAATTTTGTAATTTCTTGCAATTGCTGCACATTGTTCAGACTTTTCTGTTAGTGGAAGATAGTGGCCTTCTTGGACTGTGCGGTACACATTGAGGAGGACCGGAGCCTCAACATTGAAGTGTACAGGAAACCCACGCATAC
>JAUMHL010000030.1:26674914-26685640 GCA_032362345.1 Sandelia bainsii
TCTGGAATGGAGGGTGAAACGTAGTCAAGGAACTAAAACAAGTCCAGTTGCCATTAAAAAAAACCGTTTGTTTTTTTTAGATAACCATGACCTGGATGACTGAGAATCTTCACAGATATTTAGTGGAAGATCTTAAACAGATGTATTGTCAAATGTAAAAGAAGAAAATTATTTCGACCACAAACAAAAGGATCTTGTTGATTTCTGGTCGCTTCAGTTTATGATGGGGCTGTGTGTGTTTTTATGGATTTTAAGCTTCTTTTTATCTGACAGGTAAGTCTGTATTTTTCTTTTTCTTAGCACTGCTCTCCACATATCTATCTCACTTTATTATAACATACAGCACTGCACACATTAGAACCACAAACATGTTTCCATATCCACAGAATGATTTACACAAGATTATCTTAATTGCAAACAATTGGTTACGTTGCTGAAGGTGGGGTTTTATGATCAGAGCTAACAGAAGTCACTAAAAAGTAAGTGAAACAGCAGGCTTCTGATATCACTCAATACCAACTGGAACCAGGCTTTGGCAAACCTGGAGTCCAATCAATGAAACAAAACAAATCACTTATTTTTCACTGCAAACCACATCTCTGCTGTGGAGCAATTTGCAGTCAACATCAACAGAGCATTGTTATATCAAATTGAATAATGTCACACAGATAATATGATAGTTTATTCATTTTAAATCACTCTCAGTACTACTCTAGTTCAATGGCACAAAGGCACTGAATCCTTGTTCTCATCCTGGTTTAATTTACACCCTTTGTATTTTGTTTTGATATTTGTGATTATTTGAAACCACCTAACAGTTGGTGCTAATGCTTTCTTCTATCTAATGTGACTAGATATTTTAATTCAGCTTTTGCATGGTCACAATTGCTCAATTATGTCTGATTTTTCTGGCTCAAACATGTTTTTCTCCAGGTTAAAACAACAGCAGTGAACTGGGTTCATCTTAGAAAACATCTGCACAGAGGATTTGTCCGGCCCTGTGGTGTATTCAGCTAAATTACAACAACATTAGGCCACTGACTTCTGGGACTGTGCTCTCAAGACACGTGGAGTTTATGAAAGCAGAAATGATTATCTTTCCTCCTCATCCTCTTCAGCTCCTCATCCTCCCTCTGTCTCTTTCCCTCTCACTCATCCTCTGCCTCGCTCTCCCGTCTCCTCTGTATTGTCCTATGACGGCCAAAGCCCAGCTGTATTCCCGCAGGGCAGAGTGAACAGATGTATCCGGCATAGAGAAAGAGACTGAGATGAGCAACCGAAGCCCGGATGCCTTGTGCAAATTTGACTCTCAAATATTACAAAAGAAATGAAATTGAGGAAGCGTTAAGAAAACATAAAAACAAATTCTCCTTGTGCACATAATGACTCATCAGGACTATAATACTTCTTTCTTCCTCTTTCTCTTCCACCTCTTTATGCTTCACAGGACATTTTGTATATTTTAATATTTAGTTTTATATGTTAAGATTTGTAGGACTTTTCCCCCGGAGAGATGGAGATTGTTCTTCCTCTAATTCAACAATAAAAACTGTACTTTGTATTTTTCTAATGTTTAACTTAAGTGAGGATATTAATATTAATATGACTGTAGGCATTTTTAAAGCAGCACTTATTGTACTGGCTTTACTTTGTAATGCATGGAAAACATGTAGTAGTGTTAAATAGTATACACAGTATTCACAAATGCACACATATACACATAGCATGCCATATGCAAACCAACATGCACAGGCATTTATGCAGAGGCTGTTGATAGGACACTCCCTTCTAACCAATCAGAGAAGGTCACAAACCCTGTGCATGACAGTGTGTTACTGATAGGAAGGGGTATCTTTTTGATCTTTTTGAGGCACCATGGATTTTGAGCATTGATGTATGGTTTTGACACAGCGTCAGTATTTGCCTCGTCTCGTTCTCGGGCTCTTCTTTGCTGAATTCAACCTATTTATCTGTATTTATTTCTATGGCGTCATTGTGAAGCATGTGATGTGTCTAATTGACTTCTGGATCTAAAACTGAAATTCTAAATCAGCTGGTCTATTTTCTGACTTTTTAATGAAACTAAAGAGCAAAATTGTTTAGAAATACGTGAAATTATTAATTTATCTGCAAAGTAACAAACAAAAGAAGGCCAGTAAGCTCTAAACAGCTAGTAAAGTGATTAGTCTGCAATACACTGATCATAGAAGAAATAATAATCAGAGCAACTTTAATAAGACATGTTCCCACAGATAAAGCTCTAACGAGGGCTAATAATCATTGCTACACTCAGTGGTTTCTCCTGTAGTAACAGTACATTTATGTTTTTTAAACTTTTGGACATGTATATCTTCATCATACATTTTATTCCATTGTGAGGGTTATAGTGCACCACAGAGTGCATTTACACCTTAAAGGTACACTCAACATAAATGTGGTGCACTAGATAGCGAACAAGAATCAGTGACTCTGGACATGGCTGTTGGTTTATTTGAGTTAAGTGACTAACTGCTCTGAGTTTCTCTGATGTGAGTGGTGTTCCTGTGCAAATATGAGCTGTGTGTGTGTGTGTGTGTGTGTCTAATTATAGTGAGTGCTTTTTGGTGCATCACAGCGTGATCTGTCCTCCCTGACTCTGACGTTCACATCAATAGAAGCCTGACAATGATGGATTCTCCTCCCCTGCGACGCAAAAAACACCCACTTTTGCAAATGCACATGTGGATCAACTGCCACTCATACTGTGACACAAGTAACTCACTCACACACAAACAGACACATTTTGTCTGTGTATGCACAAAACAAGTATGCAGCAATTTCTCTTTTCTACTGCTCACTCTCTTTCTCTCACAGTACAAACAGGCATCACCTTAATTATAATTTGCTGCTGTGGTTGCACACAGGACGGCTGGTGACTGCTGAATGGTTGGAGATGAAGAAAAACAGGGCAGTCACGCAACGCCCCCCCCTCCCACACACACACACACACCATGTTTAAAGTAGCAGGAGCTGAACTGTACAGTAAGCCTCTCTGAGCCTAAAGATAGTTTTGCTGAATTGCCTTGTTGTGTTACCAGCAGAAACATTTTGAATTCGTTTTCAGGTGCTCAGTGCAGCACTCACCCCCCATATAGTTGAATCATTTGGTTCATTCCATCCATTCATCTCAGTTTAGCTGCTGCTTTAACAGCACAACTTTGACTCTGTAATTGTTTTGGCTTCTTTTTAAAATTAGCTTCATTAGCTTCATTAGTCACTAACCTGCACCAGGCAAACTCACGTCAAAATAAAGTAAACTTGGAAAACCTACAAATATTCCTCATTAGCACAAATTAAATTTGTGCGCTGACACAACTGAGAAATTTTCTCTCAGTCAGAAGTTACAACATTTACAGTGCCTTAAAGATTATTAATCACATGTACTGCTAATTAATAATATAATTTCAATTCAATTCAATTCAGCATGGGAACCATAAAGACAAAGACATCTTCATACAGCTCTAGCAATGTTGTTTAACAACCATACAGGGACAAAGTGCGAGCAGCACAGTGTTGCATGAACCTTGAGCAAGATCTTGAGTTCATATCTATACCAAGCACATATCGTGCCGCATATTCAAGGAATATTCAAGAAGCTTTTTGTTTATGAAGAGTACAGAGTTTACTGGATAAGAGCTATTTATACTCAATGCATTTCATTATTTTCTGCAGAGATAATTTGGTTTGATGTTTTCTGTGCAACATTTAACATGTAAACCTGAAAAAAATAGACTTGAAGCATGAAAATATGCATCGGGTCTCATTATGTACGTGACACGTGGGCAGTGTAGACAGTTAGATTGCTAAAAGAAAAGCATATTGGTTGCAGGACACACACAAATCAAAAAAGAAACAAAAACAATAATTGTGATGATTAATCTTTTTCAAAATATTTGTCTCAAACCAGGTATAAAAGCAGGTACAAAGGGGCACAGGGTGCAGAATGGCAAAAACAAGATTGTGGTTTATATGTGCAGTCAGCTGCAAACCATCAGGTGATGTAAAGATAATGTGAATCTAATTACATTGTTCTCTGTACATTCTTTATTATTGTGAAAATAAAGTTTAATTCTTTGTATATAGCGATGTGGTTGAACAGTGAATCCAATTTATTGTGTTAAATAAAATTTACACACTATGTATATAACATGTGTTAGCATACTTGGCAAATAAATCAGATTCTGATATCACCATTATTTAAAATAAGAAATATGTTGAAATGGATGCAGTGACTTTTTTAATTTTGTGTATTAGACATGAACGTGTCATATTAAGCATCTGCTATTCATTACTGATCAGGCAGGGTTGCTGCTTTCTAGTAGCAGGTAATTAAGTGAAACCATCTCACTCTGGCAGTCGTGGAGCCTGTTTTACGACGTACTAACACGGACACAAAGTCACACGCACAACAAGGTCTGAAGGATGTCCTGTGTTTTAATGTCCAGTTAGATGAGTACACTCCTGAGCTGCCACTGGACGATGACTGAGCCATTTGTTAGCACAAATTATTAAATCCACTCTGCTTGGTAAATACAGCTCTCAGGGGCAAAAAAATGACACACATCAGGCAGCTGGCCAACATCAGAAATCTCCTTTTTAAAAATGAACAAGCTCCCCTCCTCATGTATGTACAATCTTTTGGATATAAAATGAAATAAAAGACACGCACACACAGGGAAACCTTGAGTAAACCTGTTATGTAATTCTTGCTGTCCACTCAGCTTAAGCAGAGGAAGGTTTTGACTAATAGCCAGATGTTGCTCAGAGAAAGATGAGGCATGCTCACAGAGAAATTAAGTCTACAGCTCCTCGCAGGAAAATAGCAGAAGAAGAAGCAGATTTTTTTTTTTCAGGATTTGAAATCAGTGAAACCTCACAGAGCAGACACAAATTTAAGGCTGCGTGATTTCCAATTGCCGGCCGCCCACGTGATGATGCTGATGACGAATGATGTGGACTTAAATGTTACTGTGCTCCCAGTGGATTTCATGAAACATCCTGTATGTTCTTTATTTAACTTCAATCACATCCTTATGATAACTCCAGGTCAGTCATTTCAGTGGTAGCATCAGCAACTTACCTTTATATATTTGCATTTCTGGCTTCTTCTGGCAGTTGATTGTTTTCACATGTGCACACGTACATATCTCCCAGTCTTGTGAATGTGATATGTTGGAAATGCCCTGAGGTGTGTCCACTTGGACTCAAAGATTAATTTATGACATTTTGATGGTCAAAGGTTAAAGGTCATGTCACTGTGGCCTCATGCGTGTTGCATTCTCATCAACACTGTGTGTCAGAAACACCTGGAGGGAATGTCATTACATCTGGCACAAACATTCAAACAACATTTTTCTAGTTTATGTAGGACCCAAAACACACAAAAAACCCACAAGATTAAATTAAATTAACTTTTATTTAATGAATCAAATCAAAGTACAGCTCTGAGGATCTTTTTCGCATCTTTTAGCTTATTAGTTTGGTTTCCCACATGCCTCCTGTGGTGTACTCATGGATTACTCATATTTCTATATGCAAATTTAAAATGCTCATAAAAACTTTTTTTTTTTAGCTAGGCATCAAAATGCCAACCTGAAAAATCAATTTATGCAGCTTTAAGTACATGAATATCAGACTAGAGTCTTATTTTGGAACAGGAATGGAACGAGCTGAAGTGCAAGTAAAGGGCAAAGCCTGAGAAACTGATTTAGAGGAGAAAGGGATGTGAATTTACTGAGCAGATTGGTTCTCTCTCCATCTCATCGATACGCTTTTACAGTGAATTACACTGCAATCAGCTCTGCCAAGTGCGCACCCTGTTAGCCTCCACTCTAGCTGTGACTCGTCTGCTGTTAAATTGTACATTGTACAAGCAGCTGTCTGCAGCCGCGTACCATGACATACCGGTGACTTCTATAAGCCCAAGAGAGACGACAAGAAGAGGGAGCTTTTTACTGCACCTGAAAACCCAGGAGAGAAGCAAAGAAACAGAGTGGTGGAGGCAGGAATTAGTTTTAAACACGGGCAAACAGGTATAAAAGTATGGAAAATGTCATGTACATGTTATTTAAATTAAGCAGGGCGAGAAGATCTATTGAATGTCTCTGAATTTTTAAAAGGCATTGGTAAAGACCACATCTCCCCACAGTTTGTTAGGGCCGCTGGGTGTATAACAATAGTCCCTTTGCAACCTCATAAACATATTCATAAGATGCCGAGGTTGGATGAACAAGTCGAGCATGAAGTCAGAACCACACGAGGCTGTGGAGCAGACAGAGAGAGAGACCTGTCTGATCTTGGTTGGAAGATGAGACTGTTTGTAATTTCTGTAGTTGACCTGCATCTTTAGACAGAAAGTACCTCTTTAAATTCTGCGTATTTTGGATGATGTGAACTTTTCTAAAACATTTGTTTTTAGCAAAAAAACAAAACAAAAGACAACTCCAGTATTTACAGCTTTGACTAGTGTTTGCTAGTTTCCTGTGCTCAATAAATAATAATAATAATGTGTTAGAACAAGAACAAGAACATGGTTTTAGTTGAACACTGAAAAAGTTCAGTTTTGGGCCTTAATAGTGATCAATCATAAAGATAGAGTATTTTCTAAGGTTGTTTCTTTTATTGAATCTTTTCTCAAAGCATCTGCAACTATCAGCAGGCTATGGAGCTGTCCATGGTGCTGAAGAGGATCACTGTCTGGGACACAGCTGTCTTTCCATGCTCACACCTCAACACAGATTTTCATTCAGTCACACCCCAGTCCCCAGTGACTCACTCACATCACTCTAAGTCGGTTTTTCCGTTCACCCTTTTGTGTCTTGTTTTCCTAGTTTTTGTCTTATTATGTTCCAGCCGGGACCTGTCCAGGTTGACCCAGCCTCTCGCCCAATGACGGCTGGGATTGGCTCCAGCACTCCTGCGACCCTTAAGAGGACAAGCGGTTAGGATAACGGATGGATAGATGTTCCAGCTGGTCTCTGCCTTAAATTCTTCTTGTTCAGTGTCAGCTCTGTTGTTGCATGTAGTCTGTTTTAGTTTTTTATTAGTTTATCTATAGTTTGCCTCTATATAGTGATTTTTAGTTCACCTCTGATTTACCTTTTGCTTTGACTCTTTCATCTGCCTTGTTCTTTTTTAAACCCATTCTAAACACTACCTCCTGTGTGCTTGTGTGCTTTTGAGACAACCATCTTGCAAATCATGACAACTTTCTCCACTTAGATCATCAGAAGATGCCAGGTGTGTCGTACCAAGTCCGTAAAAGGCATCATTTACAGACTTCTGCAGTTGCAACTTGAAGAGGAAACTACCCAGCATATACACATTACAATAAATCACTGATATGTTGCACAAACCTGGAGTTCTTTTTTTGCAGTTCACATAATAGTTTTTTATCTGTTGCACATGTGCTACCTACGGTGTTTTCCCTCTCCTCGTACATTACTGTCAGATCACAGTATGGATCACCTGTGCAGTGCAACTTCCCAGAAAGAGCCAAAACTTTGATGATTGTACCAGATATAAAAGTTTCTTTATGTCAGCAGGGGTTCTGTAAATGGAGCCATCACACTCTTCAGTCTTAGACCTCTGAAATGTGCCTCGTCATTTGTCGAGTGATGGACAGAATGACGCTGCAGAGTTGCTATGCTCGGAGCTGCCAAATGAGGATGCATCCCAGAAACACAGTGACATCTGCTGCGTTGTAGAATGCTGCTATTGCTCTGTTTTATGGCGCTGGATTTGCTATGCGGAGGGCATAAAGCGAGGAATTGAGGCACTGACAACATCAAGGAGCGAGACGAGAGATAGAGAGAGCAATGATAGCACACAAGGCCATATTGTTGAAAATCCCTTGGAACGACTTAGCCACAACACCTCAAAGGGATTTCATTTAATTCCTTCTCTGTTAAAAGAAACCTTGCACGTGCAATTTTGTACTCAGCATTTTCATTTCCCCTTGTTCTACTTTCATCTAACTACAGTTAGACTGATCAAGATATTTTCAAATTGTAAACCTGATATACTCAGCTGACTCAATAGTGAAGTGGATTCAAAATAATCTCAAAAAGGGACTTCGCTGTTTTCTCTCTTCTGCAACTCGATCCTCTTTTTTCATTCTCTCCAAACTGCAGTGGATATGAGGACATTTCTGTTTGCCTGGCAGCCACATGGTGTTTGACAATGAAATTAAAAAGAATTGCTGCTAGTTTGTTGTTCGACGTAAAACGCTAATTGAGAAAGATAAATTTGTTACCATGGCAACACCACAATTTGACTCCCTACAAGCAGTATTTGGGTCTTTAAACATCCTGCAGATTTGTTTCGCCATCTCTTCTCATTTTATGTCCATCTGCCGTCTTCAGAGAAACAACTGCACGTGAAACGCACAGACACACACACACACAACCACACATGTCGTGCTCTTATAATTCATGCAGAGAAAGAGAAGCTATAAAACCGATCCAGAGAGGTTTATGATTCTGAGAATAAGAAAGACATTTTAGTTTTGTCGTCATCAGTCTGCACCAAGCAGGTGTAGACAGAGTAATCAGTTACCCTGAGGGTGAAATACAACTCTATTACAGAGAGAGGCATCAATTTCTAACACTTGACAACGGATAAAAAGAACATCCATACTACATACAGTACATATTCGAGATCTAAGCTGGAAAAACTATCATGCATGAACATGAAACAGTCCTCAGATAGAAGAGATCCACATTCACGCTGCCTGGACAAGCTAATTCACTTAAATACCTTTGTTGATGTTTCTTAATCAGCTGAGCAGCAAGAGTGCGAGAGTGATTCAGCATTGCACTACTAATACCGTTGTGCCACTGAGAGTCACGATGAGCAGAACCAGACGCGTCATCTTTTTATTAATAGAATTTTATTTCTACAGGTTTTCTTGTGAGTTCAATACAAATTAAGTTTACACTGATACTTGATGCCTCCAGGAATTAGCTGCATGCTCACACTCGAAGCCCAACAGGGAGAACAACTTTCACTTTCTTTCATCTTTTATATGTTACCAAACTGAACAAACCATACGAATAAAAACGTTCAAACCTTCCATATTGTTATAAACTCACTTGAGTCCTGTGTGACAGGGTTTAGCTTTAAGCAGTGCAGGGGGGTGACTGACTGAACCAAGTTTGCTCGGGGCTTGTTGTAGCTGTACGCGCTGCCTGCTGAGACTGTTCAGCCCTACAAAGCCACATAGTCGACTCGTCTGTATTTGGTACCAGCTCTCGTACAGTACGTAGCTGCTTCTTCAAGCCTCACTGGATTTGTTCGTGTACCCGTCAGACTGTAGACACGGTGCTTGTTACCCTGTGGAAACTGTGTGAAACTGAGCTATTGTGTGTTTCGCCTGTACTCCTGTGATGCAAACCTGTTTTCACTTATCTGGTTAAGCACATGATCTGCACCAACACCACAAGCAAAGCAAACATCAAGCAGGCTGATGTCTTGTACCACAAATGAAACTACAACTTTAAACAAGATAGTGTTCTGTGGTTTTCTAACCTAACTGATAAATTAACAGAACAAAATTGAGTAAAATGAATGATTGAATAACTACAGAATACAAACAGAGTCTAATGAAAACTTAATTTAAAAAGTTAGAGTGAAAATCAGATTTTACAAATTCAGTAGCATTTGAAGCTCACACATCGCATGGTAACTTTTAGAAATTACTTTAAATGCTAAAAGGTTATATTTGTTGTTTTAAAGAAAACTGCTGCTGCCTTTTTTCTTTTCTTGTTACTGCTTCATTTTCTTGTAGTCTCTTCTTGTATTCTTCTGTTTCTTGTGCCTGTGTCTCCTCCGGGTGATGACTTTGTTAACGATGCTTTCCAAGTTATTTCAGCCCCTCTCAAACAGAGATCTGTCTCCGTTTGGTCGTTTCATTGGATTACTGAGGATATCCACTCAATAAACGTAAATGTAGACAAACTGAGCGCAGATGGTAGGGCAGCAGGCTTCAGGTTCACTATTCTCATATGAGTGAAATGGTGGTGTTACTAAATCTGAAGTATCAAACACTGCTACGAGTAACGTTAATACTGAGAATAAACATTTCTGTTCTTATTGCACCATTTAAAGCGCTCATCAACTTCTGAACAATAACCTTTAGTAACTTACATCTTAGATTGTCAAGGCAGTAAGGGGGAAAAGAAGAAAATGAGGAAGTCATGAAGGAAATAAGGAAAAAATGAGGAAGTAAGGGAGTAAGGAAAGGAAAACAAGGAGGTTGGAAAAGGAAGAAAGACTGAAGAAGGACATAAGCAAGTAAAGAAGGGAATAAAATTCTAAAGAACAGAGTAAGAGTAATGCTGCATTCACGTCATGTCATTTAAACTGCTATAACGAGCAGACGAGGGAAAAACTGTTCATGTCAATGTCTGACTTGTAATTCTGAGTTGGATATTTTGGGAATTTCTGAATGTTTCAGTGTTTCCCACTTGTTAAAAAGAATCGTTGAAGTGCCAACGAGTTCCAAATGTGCAAAAAAACAACCATCACTGGCAATTAAAGTTGAATAAAATCAATTTTATAAGTCCTGAAAATGATTCAATTCAATTCAATTCTACTTTATTCAAAGAGCTCCAAATCACAACATAAGTCATCTCAAGGCACTTTACAGTGTAAAGTTTAAGACCTTACACATTATATAAATATATAC
>JAUMHL010000030.1:26691757-26706260 GCA_032362345.1 Sandelia bainsii
AGAAACAAAGTTAATAACATGCAATGATGGCATAAGAGTGGACAGAGAGAGAGAAGGAGGAGAGGAGCTCAGTGTAAAAGTCATCTGAAGGCACAATGTCACTGAACACGACAATACAACTACATATTATTTTGAGAACCCAACAAATCCCTAAAGGTTCATTACCCCAAATAGACACGAGTCACAATTTCTGTCTAAATATGTGTCATTACTGGGCGTTAGCAGAAAAAACAGATGATTAGAAATCAGTAATAATTTAATATTTTTGTGTTTTCATTTTGGAGCTTGGACCCAAATCGTTGTCTCCATCTTATAGCACTTTTCATATACAGTGGTAATTCAAAGTGCTTCACATCCGCATAAGAACAAACTGATCTATATTGTAGAATCAAATCAACTAAAATTAACATCACATCTCTGACATTTAGAGGAAATTCCATAACATAAACTGTGTGTATTTCCTTATATTTATAAAAAAGGGAATAAAACATCTCAGTGAACTGCTGATCGATGTTGGCGGAGCCAAAGGGCATTTTTGGACCATTTGTTCTTGTGTCTGTCGCGCACTCCAGTACCAGTTGTAGTGACTTTTGCCATGAATGTTATAGTCTTTGTATTCTGCACTGTAACAATGGTGCTGACAAAAAAAATGCCCTGACGTGTCTTTTCTGAATGTCACATTGATCTGATTATGTCAAATCTTTTGCCAAACAACAAACCAAATTGTCAGAAAATCAATCAATCAATAAATAAAAAGATCCACAAACCAAAGACAGAAAATGAGATCATGAGGTCAAGTGTCATGGCAGATTGCCCAGTCATTACTGCTGCTGTCATTTCTGCCTAACTCCTCATCCACATCCAAGTTTCTGATAACTCCCGATGTCACTGGAGATCTCAGCAGTATCTTCAGAAAACTTCTCTGTCTACTGTCCTGTGTCACAGTGTCCTTGGTACTCAGCGACAGAATGACAAAATGCCCCTTGCTTTCACCAGCCTGTCACAGAGTTCCTGATACAGACTAACAAGGCCAAAAGCCACGTTCAAACAAATCAAAACCTATTTTGCTACTTGTCTGTTAGATTAGAAGCCCGCTTTTATTGGTTGGTGTTCTGCCTTGGTGCAGCTGGTCTGCTCTCAAGTGAAAAGAACACTGTTATTCTCACTGAGATTTGTTGCCTGGAGCCTTCTGCAGTTCTGTATTTTGTCTTCTCGGGAGATGAAGGCAGCACAGGAAGGGATGATCCTGAGAGACAGCAGCAGACAGTAAGGCAGCGAGAAAGAGAAGGTAGAATATAGGCTGAATGATAGTGAGAGTTGAGGTATTTCAGCCCGTTCTCATTTCCAGGGCGTCAGATAATGATGCTTTGTCAAGTCCTTTGGTACACTGGTACACTGAAAGCACCTCTTAGCATTGGTACAAGAAACCGTGGGAAGTGTTATGTGACAGGTGACAGTGAAGAGGGAGATGGTGTCATAGCCAATGAAACAGCAAAGAGAAGTCATGGACATGTCTCTCGTATAGGAGTAGGGTTAGACCTAATGCTTATCCAAAAATCATCAAGCAGGTAGGACTATCACACGATCATTAAGATGTAATCAGAACAGGGACGAGGCAGGAAACAGGTATCAGGGAAATGGACAGGCGGGAGTGGCTTGAACACAACGGCGGCTTGTCAGCATTGGCAGGCTAAAAATAGGAAGACACACTCGACATGAGATTCAGGCAGAACACTAGACACTGAAGCAGACACGACTGGGTCGGACTCGGGGTCAGACTTTGGCTCAGAAAGACAGGCTCAGATAAAACACCAAGGAGCACAGTGAATATTTCATTCCCGACCTTCCTGTGTAAGGTTAATCCTGTCCCGATTAGTCTTAAGAGGCAAGGTTGACAGAATGGCCAACCACAAACATTTCAAGCAATCTTAAAATACAATGACGTCCTAAAATAAAATGTATTTTCCACGGAGTGAGTGACTGATACATTTACATTGAACCATAATGTCAGCAGGTCATAGCTTCCAACCATCCCATCCCCTACCCCAACTCCCCACTAACAAAAAGAAGCAGAAGAAAGTCCATCAAACCAAGTCTTTTTCCCTCATCTTTTCTTTTCTAATTTATTTCTCCCTGTTTCTGTCATTTTTCTTTTTTGTTACAAAAGATTTTCACAAAACAAACACGCAGATCTCTCTCACTTTCTCTTGCTGCCTCTCTGTGATACATCTGCATCCCTGAGAGAGGCAACAGAGCCCCCAAAGTAATTTATAGATGCATAGAGCCCTTCCTGCTTTCACTGAATACATATTTCCCTCATAAACAGTCCACTCCATTAGCATCCTGTTACAGTACTTCTTACTATATTTTCTTTTTATTCAAATCTTACTTTGGCTGCACAAATGGCTACTGAATTGCAAAGCACGTGTGCACACAAAAATATTCATGCAGTCCTGCAAACACGAATGCATGAAACACACATAAATATTCACAGAGATGCATGAATGAGGGAGTTCAGTCTGCAAAGCTTCCACGCAAACACCCATCAGTAAGTTATTACACTGCAAAAACTTTTTTTGCATGAAGCCATAATTCAATCTTCCCATTCTAATATGCTACCTGGTCTGTTTACAAATGTGAAGTCTCATAGAAACTGACTGTTTAGTGAAACAACAAAAGCAAACTGTCTGCTGTTCCTCTGGGGGGGGCGAGTGGAGGCTGATAGATAAACATCACAAAGAGCTGAGCATCACCGCAGTATGCCGATCTCAATCAGATTCGTAACTAAAATCCAATCTCCATTTTTCAAAGGGTCTTTGTTCCTTAATTGTCTGCAGGTCATTAGAGATTCTGTCATCATTCCAGGCTTGATAAACAACCAGTGGCTGCAGCAGATGTTCTGAATGACAAATGCTCAAACAATGTCATGTGTGCACGAGTCTGTGCGTCTCTGGTTGGCTGCTTACACCACAACCATTTGTAAGTTTACTGGTTAGTTAGTTGAGCCATGGTTGGTCTGTTAAATTCTCGTTTTGCAATTTGGTTCATACTCATAAACTGATTAGTACAGCGGTTGAGTTACTGTTAGATTTGCTGAAGCCTGATAATAACTGATTCTTTGGCCAATCTTCAGATTCTAAATACTTAATTGTGCCTGCTCAGTTCTCCATTAACTCGTCCCTAACTGTGTCTGCCTGCTGTTTGTTGCTAAGCAGGTAGTGTACAGTGAGTATTTAGAGTATTTTCTTTGAAAATCCTTTGATTATTGGCTGCTGCAATCAAAAGCATCATTATCAGAGCAGGACCAAATAGAAAAGTTATGATCCAGACACTAAACAATGAGCTAAAAGTCAACATACAGGCCTGTAAAACAACCCAGTCTCCTTAAACTTACATTCCTGTGTACCTAAAGTGCAACTACGATTAAGTTTTTGTAACAAACGTAATTATGATGCTGTGGTTAAGGCGGCTGTTTACGGGGCGCCACACCGTAATCTCACCTAGGGCACCAACATGGGTCGGGCTGGCTCTGACCTCAGAGCTGTATGATTCCAGTTTGCAGGTCCTACCAACCTGCGCGTCTGCTGCTCCTTGTTGTTGTCTGTGATCTCTGTTGTCGGCTGCTCTGCATTATTCTGTATAAACTTATATTGTGTAAGGTCTTAAACCTTACAATGTAAAGTGCCTTGAGGCGACTTCTGTTGTGATTTGGCGCTATTTAAATAAAGTTGAATTGAACTGAACCCAAACATAAAACACTTTATTAACACTGCCACATATCTGGATGTTGACCTACAACATTTAAGTGTGTCCCAAAAAAAGGTTATTCGGTGGCAACTGGACTTGTTTAGTTCCTTGAAGACGTTTCACCCTCCATTCCAGAGGACTTTCTGTCCTGTTTCTTTCCAGAAAGCCCTCTGGAATGGAGGGTGAAACGTCTTCAAGGAACTAAACAAGACTAGCTGATTGCTTTACTGGTTTTTTGGATTTCCAGTGATAAAGGACACAAATCTCTATGTACTAAATAGCTTGTCATACTATAGAAGCAAAGGCTTTCAAATTAGTGCACTGTACTTGATCTTGTTTACCACAATATACATTGTTGCATGTTTTGATAATAAAGTTTAATGAAGCACAATTACAGTAGGTATTGTACTGTGTTATGCATCAACCCTGAATTCCAACATTTTGAGGATCATGACTGAAAGTCAGACTTCATCTCTGCTTCCCTAAGTTCTGTTATCTGTCTGCAAGTGAAGCTGTATGAAGTTGACAATCACAACTCACCAAGCTTGTAGGTATGAAATGAGATGAAAAATAAGACTCATCAAGAACTCCTAAGCCTAACTGAACGGCAGACTAATTGCCAGGCTGCTGGTTTCCTGCCAGGCTGCAGGCTGGTTTGTTGTCTGGTTCCTATTCTAGTCAGTGTTACGTGACAAGACTCTGTCAGCTCTCTGAGTACAGCCAAAAGGAATCTGACAAACCTGCCTCACAGAGGAAACTGATGTCTCTCAAGTGTCTGTACCTAATGACGTGATGGCAGAAATGTTTGATTATTTCCTGTATTTATTCTGGTGACTAAAAGTTTGACTATGACTCAATAATTCTTGCTTTTGTTTGTGTATAAGAAGAAGTTCCGATATACTGCACATATGCACAGACACAGACAGCTTTTCAGTATAGTAAGTGCATTTATTACAAACACAAAACACAGGAATCTTCATGGAGCACCCCAGGAATGAGTAACAACATATTTCTTTCTTCTCATTTAGCAACAGGCACAGTAAAATCTGAGCAGCCTCCAAACTTAGGCTCAAAATATTCAAAACAAAAAATAATGGGGATCCGATAACTTCTCATGCAAAAGGGTAAAATATGAACCACAAGAAGGAAAAACTAAACATTACAGAAACCAACTCCCCTTTCCTAATTAGCTGATTAAGGCAAAGTTCCAATGCACAAGGCAGCTTACAAGAACCAGCAACTGTCTCACCAACAGCGGTCGGACTGAGAAGAGGAAGCAGTGCAGGAGAACGGTGGAGGCCAGCCACAGACACAGAAAACTCTGATGCAGCAGGCAGCACCTGGCCTTTAAAACCCCAACTAGATGAGTAATAAAAACAGACAGGTGTGCAGCTGAAAATTGAATCAGCACCAGTCACAGAACCAGGAGACTGGCGGGGAGAGGCCCACGACACAAACTCCCCCGACTGTAAAACACCCACTGACATCCCACAGCAGATTGTGACAAAGCTAGCTCCTTTCAGGCAACAGGTTTGCAGCAAGTTTTATGTACAGAATCAAAATATCCATAGAAATGTATTAAACTGCTCATGTAACAGAAACCACCTGAAGTCTGCAAGTTTTATGGGACAAACCCTAAAAGCTCTATTTTTTTTTTTTTTATATTTAAATGTTGTGCTACAATTTGATTTAAGATATGAGGCAGTATCCTTAAAAAGTGCTAAATATCCAGATGATTCATATTCTGTAACCCATGACTTTACTGGTACTGTCTGAGATTTACAGTATATTTTAACCTTCAATATCACAGCCCTGTTCTTCATCCTGTAAATATCACATCTCTAAACTGATCCGTCAAGGATTACAACCACTTAACTCTTGAGAAGAAATACTACATCCTCAAACCCAATTTATACCTTTAACCTCAAAGTTATATCTGTGCTGAACCTTGAATGTTTTTTATTTACATTTCTGCACTTGACTTCACTCTTACTGTATCTGCAGTGATCACATTTACCTTCAATGGTAGAATGAGTCTCAGCGTCTAGATTTGATAATAAAGTCATAAAATAATAAGACCAGCAGTGTTTCTTTATTACATTCTTTTACATGACTTTAACCTCAAGAGTCTGAGAATCAATTTTAATTTCACAGGTTGTGGTATCATGTCTTTAAAGAGTAAAAATCTCCTTTCAAGCTTGAACACTGCAGCTTCATATATGACCATGATTTAGATTTTTTCTCCTCTGTCTTCTCAAAAGTTAAATCCTTTATTTACCTATAAACTAAAGCTCTGCAGCCTGGTTTAAACTAACAGCCTCGGAACATCAGAGCCCCATTTCTGCCTACAACCACAAACCTTATTTCCCCATTTGCACACTTTAACCTCGCGGGTCTGTGACACAGTAAGTGTGAATCCGGGTCACATCCTGAAGGCCTCCAAAAAAGACAAAGTGCTGACATGCATATACGTGCATGTTGGGGAGAGATAGCAGAGAACCCAGGCTGGCTGCAGATGAGGCCCTGGGCCCCTGTATAGGCAGGTTGCAGAAAGCTAATGAGAAGTTAAATGAGAGATATTTTGACCATCTTACATCACCTTTATCCCCACAGACCCGCCTGATGCCACAAAGCATCGTCTGGCCTCTCCAACAGTGGACACGCAGACCTGTGCTCCACTTTCAGCTTCACGAACCTCCAGCTGAACTCAACTTCCACCTTATGTTCATGCCAACTTAGTTAGAATGAAACAGAACACAACTTTATGACATATATGGACAATGTAACAACAATGTAAAACAATGCATAACATATGCAAGTAATGACTAATGCTATTCCCAAATAAACATGGTGCTTTTATTATGTATTTATACACTGACATACATGCATGTGACGAGCTGTTCTCCCTGTGATTCGTCTTATTTACATTTTTAATTTTAACTTCTTTCTTCTTTCAGTGATATCATTTTTATAATTCAAATGTCACTAGACGGCACCAACCTGGTTCGTTTACACACTAATTCATTCATTATTTAATTAATTTGTGCATCTCCTGTTCATCTAATGACATTCATCCAATTAGACATCACCTTTCTCAGTGACTCAATTTGTTGACTCGTTTATTTATTCACTTCCTTCAAACAGACATTAATGTGCTAATGCTGTACTATGACCTGCTTGTTTATGTAATTGCGAGAACTGTACCTCATATTCAATGTATTCAATCATGTACTGACTCATTTAGTTGTTCACTCATCGCCTTGGGCAGTTCATTAATTCAATACCTCAGTTCAATCAGACACACATCCTCTATCCTACACTGTTACTCATCTTCTGGCTCCAGCATTCATGCATTAATGGTCAACATTCATTCTTTCATTCACCGTCACATTCCCATGTTAATACTTTTTATTCTTTTATATCTGCGGATGTAAGGCTCTGTATTCGGCTCTGTTTACACACTCACAGCTAACAGACTGAAGAGCAAAGCCCCATCAGATATTATGTGTCCATGTGTACTAAATAAAACCGAGTGCGTGTGTGTGTTTAGCCATAGAGAGAGAGAGAGAGAGACTGTGAGCAGTGTACCAACAACAACTTGCCTTATATTTTGTCCATGATGAGCTAATCAAGAAAATGGAGCAAACCAAGATTTGCTTCTGGTTAGTTTACACACACACAAAGACTGCAAACTGCATTATTACACTTAAAAAGATAGCCTTAATGCTACTGAGAGCCACAATGAAGATACATTTAACTTTACAATAACAGGTTGAACGCAGGAGTAAACATTATTGAGCCACCACATTGTCAGGAGGAGGTTGAGGTGGATGGGTGGAACAACAAAGCACAGGACTTTCCCACAGGAGTCCAGAACTCAAATCCAGCATGAAAGTACTGTCTGTTGGTATTTTAACATCATGTGAGGAACATTGTGTGAGGTTAAGGAAAACTCTAATCACGTTTATTTAGTGCCTAAACCCAACCAAATCACTTTGTTTGTGAAAATAAGTCTTAAACTATTTTGGCGCCTGATGCCAAAAGGAGCACAATTTTAACAGATGCCTGTCTCCATACGTGGAGGCTCTTACAGAAAACACTCCTATGGGTGGTACAAGAGATTTAGGACAAACAGTCTATGTGGGCGTTAAGATTGGAGGCAAAAAAACACTTTCCGTCCCTGGCTGACACACCAGAATACACAATGCAGACAGGCAGTTCCTGTAGCTGGCTGCATGGAGGTTAGCCACAAATCTAGAATTCTGGTCGATCTCACACCTGTTTGGAGTTGGGTTATCAACATGTTGCACTATCACTCAGCAAGTTGTGACTGCTATAGATGTTATAATGAAACCTCAGTACATAAAGCATCACTCTTTAGCAGACTTCAGACAGATTGAACAAGGTTTTCAAGACAGAGGATCAAGTGGTAGAAGCGATTGATGGAACCCATATTAAGATCTTCTATTAAGATCAGAGCTCCACCTGACAATGCAGACTCAGACTGCAGAGGCATCATAGGCAGCAGGACAGAAGGCTGTGTTGACTGGTACAGCTGATGGTATATGATGTTAGTGCGGATGTTGTGGTCCAGGGTGGCACTGCTGGTGAATGAGGCTGACCAGGATGTGGAGCACATGCAAGAGTGCCCACTAGTTGCAAAAACTTCTGGTTTATGGCCTCTTGTTTAACCTTCATATACTGGAATCGTCTCTCTTCAGCCTCCTGTTGTGTCTTAAGTATCCTCTGAAAAGGAGTGGTTTCTTGAGCCAACTGGCTCTGCTCAGCTCCATGTACTTCCTCCAGCATCATTTTACAGTCACTCATGCATGCCTGGAGTTCATCAACAAGTCGGAAAGGTTTCCCCCCTCTGGTGCACTCTTCATTTTGTTTGCTCTCTGTGCTCTGAGCATCAGAACTATGTGCATCAGCCGGGGGTTTGTTTTATCAGTTTCAAAGGATACCCAGCTTAAATCTCCCTGTTTATTAAAATAAACAATTTCTCTGACTTACATATGTCATTAATGCAGAAAAGAGATATTTAAGTCAATAATATTGTGTGTATATAATACAGTGTGTGTTATAGAACCTAATATCTTGATAATAACAATAACGTATTCACGAGTAACAGGTTTATAGCAGCTGCTTCAAGTTAATGTACAGTATCCTTGACTGAATAAATAACTTCTAACTACCACCATCAACTTGATAAATTCTTTTGGCAGCTGCAAAAGTTAAATAAACTCACCATCAACATCCGTGTCAAATGTGGGAGCCAGGTCAGCTGTGTTAGAATCAATGAAAGCAGGCGAAAGAAAGTAATACCTAAAATTTACCCATAATCCAATCCCCTCGAATCATGTCATCCGCAGCCTTTTGTCCTGTTTTGGATTGATATGCTTTCTCACCAGGAGGACCGCACCAGACTCAGCTACGTACCCTATGTATGGCTACCATTGGTTTTAGTTCTGTTCATGGCTATGTAGATGACACCTCCATCAGTGTTTTTTCTCAATTCAACAGCAAACATGGAAGCGTCCTGCAGCTTGGACTCAAAGTGTTTACCAAAACTGAACTGTCTTGCATGAATGTATCTCATCTTTGCGGGTGAATGCAGTCATTCTTAACGATTGCAATGAAATTAACGTTTTTTATTTCAGCCAGAGGTTTAATTAGCTGGAATAAATCAAAACGCATGTGGGTGTGCAGAGCTATTAAGGTTCACATACAGGACTATCATAGTAGTTACATTTTTAATTGTGTTGGCTTTGCGTAGAGGCATTTATATCAGGGGTCAGTATATGAGTGGACTGTATTTTAATGTTTTCATGACAACCTACTGGATGTGGTTGAATATGTTGTCATATTTGTGAATGTCTGCATGTCAGAGATTGTTCATTTCATGCTGTTTGTCAACACATCACTGCAGGTATGCAGCAGTTTGCAAACATCCTATTAGCTACCTGGGGTTTTCCTGCCACCAACAAACCTGCAGGTGAACTAACAGAGTTTTTTCTCAGCTAAATGGACTGAACTGAAAGTGACCCGAAGCCTCAGTGTGAAGCAGAGGAGCTGATAATGATGAAGGGCAGAACGAAGGAGATAACCACACTTCTAATTAAGGACAATGGCCCTCTGGAGATAGGCACTGATATCTCTCACTGTACTTTGTACTGAAACATGTACTGAATCAGGGGCAGAAATTAACAAAGTCTCCAGGCAGAAATCTCCTTGAAAGTTCATAAGATGTCTGTGAAATTCAAAATGAGGGAGAACAATTCATTCTGTTAATATTTTGTTCAAGATGGCAAGCATGAATTAGTTCTTCTTAAAAACTTGCTGTTTTTGTTCAGCAATGACAAACATGCTCAAATCTGTGTACATCCCTCTGTTAAATAACATTATTAACTACATTTTCTACTTTGATTGTGACCTGTATTGATATCATTGATATCTTCATACCACCAACTGTCTTTAAGCATGACCATATTTCTAGGGTCATAAAATATACTTTTATCATGTCACCCTGTGGTCATAGTGTTAGTGTTAGTCGTGGCTAAAATTAGCCAACAGTAGTAAACGTTATTGTACTGTCAGTTTTAGTGTACTACACTACATTCAGAAGTTTTATAGGGTGGTTTCTTTTAACTTTTCAGCAAGTTACACAGTCTACCTTAAAAGTGAGCCTGGAACACACATGTAAAGACCTATAACTCTCACTGAATCACTGTTATTGGTTCATTGCATGTCGAAACACCTTGAGTGTGTTCATACACGTTGGTGTATTCTTTAAGTGTTAGCCCCTCTTAATTACATATTCACCTTTTGTTTTTAACCATTCACTTAAATGCCTGAAATTGTATAGTTTATGCCACATCCCAGCCCAGGATGTGGAGGAGATATATATGAAACCTGTAAATCTGAGATGAATTTGCAAGAGTAAGTGGATCAGGTTTCACGGCACACCTGTGTTTCATCCTCTCGTCAAACCCTGTGATCCAGTGCCTGCCTCTGACAGCTGCATTTAATTAACACGTGTCACTTATCCCTTTGTCTTTACAGGTCCTGCTGGTATGTTTCATGTTGAAACTCGTACCATCTGTCTGCATACGGAAAATGCTCATTTAAAAGTTACACACACAGCCGATTGATTGCAATGATGCAAAATTTCTCTAACGTGTGTCTGAGATCCGTAAATTTCGGAACAGCTTGGACTAGAACAGAACTCTGAACTGTGGCTCTGCACTGAAACCTGCATGAACTGGATTCTACATGAATACACAGAGATTTATTATACCACTACGCTGCATGTGTAAGTGGAAATGTAGAAGGTTTTCCCTGTGGGTCTCAGTATTGCTGTATGTCACGACAGCTGCACATTTTTAGTAAGTGCAGGATCTGTGTGACTCAGCTCTGTGCATCATTAAAACCATCCACAAGGGACTAACATGTTATGTCATCAGTTTGGCATGAGCAAGACTCTCTTCCATCTACTTACCTTCATCTCATTGCTCTTCTCCACTACTGTTCTTTCCCATCCTGCTGTTTCCCGATGCACCACCTCTCCTTTATTCTGCAAATCTCCCTTTTTTGCCTCATCCCGTCATTTCTCATCTCTCTCATTCTCTCGGTTTCCTTTCACTTCACTTCCCTCCTCTCATTCTTGTCTCTCTGAGGACAGATTTTCTGAAACATACCGGTACACATATACACAACACAACACAAATATACAAATGGCCCTGAACTGGTATTTAAATATTCGGTCAAGAAATTTCACATTTTCTGGCCAGAAATTCTTTCAATTTTCACATGACACCCTCTGTCATACTTGACTCAGGTTAAAACAACGGACAAAGTAAAATAGCATTAGCAAACGAGGGACATAAGAGAGACAAGTGTGGAGTATAACATGCAAATTCAAAGTGTTATTAATAATAAATAAATATCTATTATTATCTTCCTTGCAGACATTGTAAACAGACTCTATGTAGAACTGAATTTATATGAATCTTTACTTTAGTTGAAGCATTAGTAACAGGAAGAAACGGATGAGACATCAGTGGATTAGTAAATGTTGAGAGGGGCACCTCTGATTAATTCACAAAATAAGCGTGGGCTTGAGCCCCCAGAGCCCCCCCCAGTGTGCATGTGCCTGGATCTGAACAACCCCACAAGTTCATGCAGAGATATATAATCTGCTAATTATTATACATAGCACCGGGTATGCTCCAAAACCTGACCTTCACAGAGTCCGTTTGTGCCAGTTTCCATTTCAGTTCAGGAACACGGTGCAGCTCTTGCTGTTTAACTGGTAAGTGAAGAAAGTACTGAATGTATTAACATAATCAAAGGCAATATAGAAAATATTAGGTCATACATGTAGTAATGTATCTTAATATACAGTATTATGAGACAGACTAAAAAAATTTTTTCATGGCAGCTTTGTACTGTCTCTGCCAACAAGAAAAGATTAAATTAAAGTTACTACAGCATCTCCACCACCTGCTGTTGTTTGATTATAGCTGTAGTCCAATTAACTAGATCTCTGATGTTATGTAACAAGCAGCCTGTACGTTTACCTGTGTTCCCATTATACCCACTAGACAGCTTTATTTGAAGGAACAAAATGCATGTGGGGCTCGGTGGCCTTCCAGCAGGAGTTCCTCTGTGGGTCCTCAGGGGAGCTCAGGTCTCTTTTAGGGAGACGAAGCTCCCCCTGGCTTCCGTGTAAAACATATATACACTGAGCTTTCTCCACAGGATGTCTCATTGATTCTGAAAAAGTGTGTGCATTGACTAAGCTTTATTGGTGTAATCATAACCAACTTATGTATTATTGTTAGTTCCTTTGTAGTAAAAATGTTGACTAAATATGAGACACCGTTTGCAAAAAGCACCTTATTTGCATTTTACTACATTAAGCTCATTTGAACATTTGTTTTCAGTCCTCCTTCCCAGTTTGATTCCCTCCTTTCATCACCTTCTCCTCACTCCTTTCCTCCCTCTAAGTGTTTTTTATCTTCCTAAATATTTGACAAAGAGAGAGAGAGAAATGGAGGAAGAAAGTGGAGCAGAGAGAGAGAGAGAGACACAGAGGGAAGTGATAAATCATCCTCCACTCTCTGAGTTTGGATTTTGTTGTTGCTCTTCTCCATCTAAATGAAAATGAAAGTGATAAAATAAAAAAAATGAAACAGAAGGCCTTCTTTTTTATTTATCCAAGAATAAAAACAATCCTCGTTGGGCTGACACGGGCGGTCTATCCAAGAGATGATAGGATGGAGAGAGAGTGAGAGAACAGAGAGACGTTTTCTGTTCTTCCTGGGAGTTTATGAGCCGTGAAGACTTTTTTAGGGAAGCTGAAAATATTGCTGCAGTTGTTCATCACACACCTTCAAGGATCCTTCAGTCGCTTTTCTTTCATTTTTCTTCTCACCCTCTTTTTATAGTCTCCTCTTATCTGTTCTTTCTTACTGTGCTGCTTAATGAAAATGTCTAGTTTCTCCTCATTGATTTCCTGCTCAGTTACACCTGCAGTATTTTACCATCTGGACTGTTTGAATGTACATAAGTTAATTCATAATCAAGTTATATTCCATATGTTGAAGTTCCTTGCATTGCAGCAAATTTCAACGTAATTTACAACTGAAGGAGAAAAAACATCTACAGCAATGCTGAGAGCTCAGTGAGACAAGGTTCTGTATACATACTACACCACCAGCATGTTAAACCATACATGAATATATGTTAAATATAACATAATATCGCTAAGGAGAAGCGAGGGCTTCTCCTTAGCGATTTCACCGCCTCACGTGACATCACACCAGCAGCAACTTCAACATCACTCGCTCTCCGGGTGGAATATTGAACATTTTAAACACTGCAGAGGTAGAGTCCGTGCGTTTGACAGCACAGCAGGGCTCCTGCCCTCAGCTTAATCCATCCCAAAGCTTGCTTTGTTATTTTTTGTTTTTAACCATACCAGCTCTTTCAGATATACGAGTACTATACTAGTACTGTACTCTTTATTTTTAGATTGTACCTTATGTACAAAAGGTACAATGTGTACTGTACTGGAAATTCACAATCCACACATGCTCCAACATCATTCGTGATATGTGTAAAAATACTTTATTTGAAAAATTTTTGTCAGTTTGGTTTTTGGAGTCGGCACAAATTATGACAAGACAGACCTGATTTTTTATTCGTTTGTCCATTACACAGTAAGGTGGAATCCTAGTGGCTCTTTAAAGCCCAGTCATGATCCCAAACAGAACAATCCACTGTAATGTGATTAGATCAGTGAGGCTTTGCTCTCCATCGTCCAGCTTGGTTTTATAACAGTCGAGATTAAAAGCTCTCCGATGGCATCAAACATGTCACGCTCGCTAACAGGATAAAGAGTATAAGAGAAGGCTTAAAGTATTCAAATTTTTAATGGTCATGTGTGGGAACAAAACAGCACTTCAGGTATACATACTGCATGTCACCAGGCAGAGGCCGCTTCAGTTCAAACATCAAACCATGATGAAGGAAACCCTCTGTGATGTTGACTGAGGACTACACAAAAGTATTCTTCTCTGATTTGCTAAGTTCATTCCAAGTGCATAGTTTTAATCCAGTCACAGAAAGGGGGGTTTAAAGCCTGAATACACTTGAGGTGATAATTAGTGCTCCTTTGATGGCTGCACTTGCTGCCACACAACCCACTCAATGTTGGTAAACCTCATGCACTGAACACCTTTAGTTTTGGTTA
>JAUMHL010000030.1:26738270-26770871 GCA_032362345.1 Sandelia bainsii
GCAAATCTCTGTGCATTAATAAATGTAGCGCGTCATTCATTCATTCACAAAAATACGTTTCAGTACAACGTGACAATCGGGTCGCAAATACGTTCTCTAGGAAAACGTAATCGGGCTTGCAGTTTAGTTGTATACGAACGTAATTTTTGGGAGACAGGGTTTGTAATACACACTTTAATATAGTAGCAATAATAGTAGTAGAGTAAGTGAGTGTAAAAGTTTAATTGTTATTAGTTTTTCTAAAAGTTGCCAAGTCCTGCAGGAAAACTGTGTGAACAGCCCAGAGCTCATTAAGCCTGTTCTGCAATAGTCAAGAAACCAACAAATTAGTAACTCAGCCACAGAATAATGAGAACAAAAAACACTGCATCACTTTGCATCCAAGTCTAAGCTCATAAGTTTGATGGAAACTTGGTAAGAAAATACTTTTTCATGCAGACTGTTCCAAACATTCAGGAGCCTGATGAAGGACTTGATCATCAAGAGGACTGAGATAATGTCTGTGATCATAATTTGTCCCAACTATAAAGAAAGTAGAATCTTGTGTTTTTAATGGGAGCACAGAGCTGCTGTTACGCTCTCCCTACGCTCTGAATTTACACATCATTAACATTCTGTTGCTTGGCTTTGTACCGATCAGTATGTCAGACAGCAGCTGTGGGGGGGCTGCGGGATCAAGCAAGGGTCAGAACTGCGGAGGTCAGCTGGTGATTTGCGTCATGTTTCATTACTGATATTCTTAAACTGCACAGCGGCTCTGACCAGATGCCCTGCTCCTGCAGAACAGACTGGAGCAGCAATGGCATGGAGTGTTTTCTAATTTTAAATTTATTGGAATTTTAGCTTTTGTTGTTTTATAGATATTATTTTTATGCTGTTGCTGCTATGGGGGATTTTCTGCAAAATCACCATTTAGAGCTGGATTCTCTGCCTAAAGAGATAAAAATTAGCCATAACTGGACAGATTATGTGAGATTATACTATATCTGCCTTTGATTGAACAGAAAAATAAGGAATTCAGCAATGCTTGGAGAGTAAGAATGAAACTGGACATCAGCTTTTAAATGAACAAGTGTTTTGTCACCTAGAAATACAAAAATAAATTTTTGAAGAGAACATAATTGTAACCACTTTACATTTTCTGTTAACATAAAGGCTACATAAACAAATATGTGGATACAGAATATATCAGTAAAATACAATATACCCAGAAAGCCTCTCTGTACCTCTGGACTCCACTTAATTCAGTTTATTTATATAGCGCCAAATTTTAACAAAAGTCATCTCAAGGCACTTTATACTGTAAGGTTTAACTATATATAGAATTATACAGAAAACAATCCCGCTTAGCAAGTACAATGCAACAGTGGAGACGAGAAACTCCCTTTAACGGACGAAACCTCCACCAGAACCAGGATCAAGGTCGGCGGCCATCTGCCTCAATAGGTTGGGGTGAGTGGAAAGAGGAGAGAGAAAAGAACAGCAGGCAGTGAAAGAAGAACAACAATGACAAAACACTGGGCAAGTTGGTTGGGCCAGTAACTGCAAACTGGAATCGTACAGCTCGGAGTCCGAGGATAACTGCAGAAAGGTACAGAGAGGACAAACCAAAACTACGGTAGAGAAAAAACACAAAGTCAGTGACATGTAATGAGAGGAGAGGAGCTCAGTCTGTCAAGGGAGGTCATCCAGCAGACAGTGTCTATAGCAGTATAACTAAGAGATGGTTAGGTCTGCATTTCATCAGTCCTGCACATTATATGCCCTCCATCCACCCCAAACTCACTTTCCTTCATTCATTCAAAACATATGTTGCTACAACAACATAATTGAGTTTGCAGTTTAGTTGCATAAAACTATAATTTTTAGGTGACAGGGTTGTGTATGGTGATGCGAGTGCATATTGAATTGAAGTCTCGACAGAAATGACATCCCTTTTTTTCAGATTTAGGCAGAGATACAATAACTTTGACAACAAGAACAACAAAAGTAGACATGAAACAGAAACAGCTCTCTACATTATTACCATATTGTAATGGGTGTCTAGAAGATGAAAACACACTCAAAATCTCTGTCATCACTAAAACAGCATTCCCCTGGATGGACACCAAGTCAAACATGTTTAACATGAGCCCACTTGTTCTTGTGTTGGGTGTATTCTCTGCAGGCAAATCCCTTACAATACAAGTTCTGGCAACAGTGAAAGAAATCAGGATTCTACTGATGTATCATGGTTTTGCCAAAAATGACAAAAACCAACACTGATTCTGCTTTGACTAACAAATTACTGATATAGATGCAGGGAATAAGTACACTGATGGGCAGTGAGGAGGAGGTTTTGGATAATTAGACCTCAGCTCAGGTTGTAGGTGGGAGAAATGTGCTGCGAATAGGAAAGCAAATGAAAACACTATGGAGGTGAACACTGGCTGTGTAGGAGCTCAAATGGTCTCAACTGTAAGAAAGTAAGCAGTGTACATTAAGACATGAGGCTTCTATCATAGCGGTGTGAGTTACTGATACGTTTCTGCATTAGTGCCATCAACAGCCCTTCCTTTAGAGTTGTTGCACTCTGTGATTCTGACAGCAGTGTGCTACTTTGTCAGGGGAGATTTCCCTGCCGAAGAACATAATCCCTTTCTGGCATGAACACCTCAGTGTGAGTACACTTCTTCAAACACATGTGTCTAATCCATTCAGTAACTTAGTCATGTATGACTGCAGTCGTGAGAAACCATGACTATGAGTCCTGTAAAAGCTCATTGCACACACACACAGCTTTTTTTCTCAGCTTTGTAATGCATGTTTCTGGATCTGCATAATCCATCTGCTGGATCACACCAGTTGATGCAAGTTCTTAAACACACTGAGGATTCAGCGCCGCCACTCAGCCTCCGCCGAGTCTTTACTCACAGTTTGTAGTTAGTACCAAGTTCTGATTTTCTAATCAGCTGTTTAATTTTGTGTCACTGTCAGTAAAGCTCACTTGAGAAAAGCAAGAAGCTTTAAAAAGAGCCATCAAATGCAACGACTTCCAAATCACAAGAGTTGTATTTCTGTATTTCTGTTTGAATTAAAAGAAATTTCCCTGAAACTGAATGAAAACTGTCTTATTTATGTACAGCGTATCAATTAACAGGTTTAAAAACAAAAATGCATGTCAATAGTCGCAAATGTAGATAAATGATGCATGCAGAAAAAAACAAAAATGAGCTGTACCCTAATGGAGATATAAGAATTGCTAAAATGATCAATTCTGAACAGCTGGAATCTGTGATTTCTTGTAATTGATGGTTTTACTTTCTTCTGGATTTGTTAAATCAATTAGATATCTTCCAGTTAGTTGTTTAAGTAATTACTTTTGTGTTTCCAGCAACAGTATTTTCCTGTTGAGTTACAATGGAAGGAAAAGAGCAAAGAGAAGGAATTTGTACAAAAACGCTGCAGCTTTGGAAGATATCCAGATATTTAATGTGACTAATTTAGAAGGCTGAAGCCTTTTATTGTTTTTGCACACATGTAGGACTGTGGGTGCTGGCCTGTCGCTTACAGAGAACACAGTTCTTTTGGAGCCACTGTCACAATGTTGAAATCATAAACACCTGTTTCAGATGAGGGAAGGATTGTGGTCATGGTTAAAAGGAGACTTGACTCGTCCCTCTGCCCTGATCTCTTCCATAGAGCTGCACCATGTAATAACAGTTTCTCTTGTGTCAAATGAGTCATCATTTCAACATATATCTTTGGGAAATTAATTGAAATTGTTGCATTAACGTCAGTAAAGCTTTTTGGACTTTTCTTTACTTACGGTGATAACATTTGCTCTTTTCTTAATTGCAAACTATAAGGCTGTGCAGAATATTTTCTACAATGCCTCCAAGTTCAGCTGTAGTGGCATCAACCTGAACTGCTCCCACCTCCACAGCCTGCAGCGAGCCGGTAACCTGACTGTACATTAGCAACCCCACAACTGTGGAATACAAAGTATAACACCAAATATAATCTTATCTTCTGACACGCAGCTCGGCAGAGTCACAGCCAACCAGTGTAGTGTTTGAGTGTGTTTGCTGCTGCTGTTGCACCTCGCGGCTGCTCTGCCTCAGTGTGTCACAGCGAGTGCATGACATTGGAGACGTGCATTTTGGCATTGAGTCACGGGGGGAATCTTCTCCTCGCTCTCCTCCAGACCACCCCCGTTGGAGGAAAGTCATCTGCCACCCAGTCCCCATTGACAGCACCAGAGGCTGCAGCTCTGCAGTCCTATTTATAGGCCTATCCCATCAACGGCTTCTGCCACAGCCAATCTGCGTGACTGTGGCCTGGTAGCGGCAGATTTAGCTGTGTTTTCCTGACGGGATTAGCAGTGGCATCACGTTTGGAATCCCTCGAAGCAGCCAGGCGGCCCTTTTGTTTCTCCTTCTCCTCCTTCTCCTTGCACACCAGGCGTAGATGCTCAGCATGTACGCTCACGATCTGTTGAGAGTTTGCCATCTGCTCCCTACACACTCATGGAGCGAGGCCCATTAATAATGAGCTAACTGTAGCTACACCGAGCGTAACAGCAGACGACGCCGTGGTTCATACGACTGGCGGAAATGTGTTTCGACACACGTTTACTGTTTCTGTAGGCTCTTTTAATGTCTTGTTTGCATTTCAAAGTAATTTCTCCTGCTCCTCACCATTTTAGCATCAGTAAGTAAACAGGACTAACGCTGATGTTGTAGAGTTAATTGATTCTTGTGTCATTAATCTGTGTCATTTTTTCCTCTGCTTCTCTTAGTCTGTGGTGAACAGCTCCCATTGATGTGGTAAGGAGGGGTATCCCCTGAGTCCAAACTGTCTTATCAAAGCTACTTTCATTAGTTTCGGTGGTTTCACCACTTTGATCCATCATGACTTAATAAACAGCCTTACAACACGCAACATGATGCACTCTTTTTCTTAGTCAGCTAATGCACTCCCCTGCAAACTATTTTTTTACACATACCCAATCTGACTGATGAATCAGCTCCTGCTGTGCTGTACAACCTTCCCACTAATATCCCCCTGGATCTGCAGTCACGACTGCACGAGCTTAGTTTTTCTCTGTAGTGAAAGCTTGTCATGTTTGTGCTGCCTGGTGAGAAGACTTCATTGTTTCTCATACATCAAAGAATCATTTATCTGATCAAAAGCTGCACAAGAAAATGTGGGAAGATAAATTACTCAGTGATGAATATCATGACAACTTATGATGACTGTATTACTGATGACACTATAGACTTGTAAATATAAAATACATGTGTATATATAATATTATACAACAAACTCTACTTCATGATCTTTTACTACCGTACATGTTAAAGACAGCCTAAATGCTTCATTAATATGCAGGTTTATATGACAGTTGTAGGTTTTAGGATTGAATGTTCAGTTGTTTGATCAACTGTTTATATTAAAAGAATCCTTACTGCTTGCCTACAAATCTCTCTCTGGTTCAGGACCTGACTCTCAAACAACAGTAATTCTCTTTATATAGGACCACGTTGGCCTGAAGGTTACAGGATGGACCACATTGTCGCTGGTTTAATCCACAGGCCCTAGAGGATAAATCTTGGTGAGGAAAGTGCAAATGAAGTATCTGCTCGTCTCCTCGTTAGCACAGGGGCACTTAACCTCTAACTGCTCCAGTTTAGCTGTTCTGTAGCAAGTAGATCAGAGTCTGGTTTTATTAGACAGCTTCCAGCTGGGAATGTGTGTAACTCTGAGGGGGAACACGGTGTTCCTTAAAAGACAGCTTGACAAACCCTGATCCCTCTGTGAAGGGGAAGGTTAGTGGAAATGGAGACGTAGAATCTAATGATTTTGCTCCAGAGTACTGGAACAAACAAGATAAAACAAAGTAAAACAAGGTTAGAAGTGTTTAGTTCTCACCAACTCTGATAGAATCCGATGTACTTCAGTTTTCAGTTTTTTATCTTTGTTATTGTTTGAAATGTAAAATAATAAGAATGTTTATGATCCTATACAATTTCTAAAAACCAGATTTCAGGCAAATTGTAAGTTGTTTTTAAATGCAGTAAAACTAAAATCTGTTCACTTATCTGATTAATTACAAAGACTCAATTAACAACCTCATTGTATTTTCTACAAACAAGCAAATTTAGAGTTTGATGCTGCAACACATTTGAAAAAGTTGTGACAAAAGAAAAAAGGGGCTAAAAAGTCTATAAAATATTCAAGTAACGCCTTTCTGGATGATTCCAAAATTAGCAGGCTAATTGGTAACAGGTGAGCATCATGATTGGGTTTATAAAAGGAGCATCCATCAAAAATAGCAAGCAAAGAGTTGTGGCTCATCATGACCCATCTGCCAAACTTCATGAGAGACTTGTCCATCATTTCAAAAAGAATACTTCTCAATGGAAGATAACATTCTCAATGCAAAGTATTTAAGCTTTTCAGTAAAATATTCCCTTAGGAGTATTTATTCTTCATTCTCTACTTCCGAACTTCTTTTTTTCTAAATCCTCAGACCTTCTGATTGTTTCCAGGTTTACATAGAATTTTTTTTTTATGTGTTCTCAGACTCTCGGACCTCACTGCCTAACACATAAAACCAGAAGAAGAAGCCAGAAGAGAATCGTCTTGTGCTCTTTTTAAAGATGTTAAATTATTTAGTGAGAACGATGAAACACAAAATGGGATTTAGTCTCCATATTACACCTACATAATACAAACAAATTAGCTTTTTGCATCAGCAAGTTTTGCTTTGGGCCCCTGGTGCAACATTTCCCATTATCCTCCGGGGTATCTCACTCCTCACTGGCTGAATTGGTTTTGTTGCATGGCAACTTCAGCTTGGTGGTGAAACACTGAGACTTATTGCTCCTCTGCTGATTTCATTGATATAACTCTCTGAGATAGATGACTCTGCCCTGATCACAGCGGAGAGGACAGATTCCAGACTGGAGCTACATCCTGAAGGGGGGGGGGGGTTCTTGGAGCTGCAGGGTAGGTAACAGGGCAGTTTGAAGTGATTTAGTGTTCATCTCTCAGTCTCCATGCCATAGATCAGTTTTTTATGTCACTGAGCTCGATTTGCATTTTAATACTGCGTGCCAATGCTGCCGTCAAAGCCCGCTGGCTACTCTATTACTATTAAAGCCTTTCAGTTAATTATGCACACTGTTACACATCACAAAGGGTGGGTGGGGCACCAGCCCTGCAATTAGTGGCTGAAGAGATTGGATCCTAGATCATTATTAGAGGGCGGAGGGACTTTTATGGTGCAGACTCAGCCATCATCCTCAGCAAAGAAATTTAGCAGCATTTATTTATTTTTTTCATATTTAGAGATTAAGAGTTCCACAATTTAGCAAAGAGGGGGAATAGTTTTTAATTAACTTTGTATATAATCATGATTGATTGTTTTTACGCAGATAGCACTCCTCCCTCTGCAATTAAGCTGGCAGCAAGTCTTGATCCTGCTCAGTGATAAGGTTTTGGAAGCAGTGTGCATGAATGAATAAACCTCTAATTCAGTGAACTTTAGCAATGCTGATGGTATTTACCAAGTCAACACTTCAGCAAATGGAAGAGATGTTTCTGCCGAGTGTATAAATGTGCTGCGCTCACTTCATTAATGAGGGACATCCAGATAATAACTGTCATTGCTTTACAGCTGTGACAATCCTTCAGTCATGGTTTAGACTCTTGAATTTCTTCTTGCAATGAATTTGAAATTGCTTCTCAATGCAGTGATTTAGTAACGGATGTATGACGCACAGCAGCGCTTTGAGTGAAATTCTATCATTTGCTAACATATTCAGATTTTCAGCAGGTTTACCATGTTCACAAATCTTAGCTTAGCATTTAGCATGCTAATATCTCGCTAAGTTTGACTAAAGACAAACAATGAATGTCATTCAGTTTGCAGTTTGACTGATAGTACTAGATGAAGATAAGGGATTGACAAAGCTACTCAAATTTGTCTTCAGGGCACCATAATGTCCATAGATAATCTCTTCACTATCAATCCTATAGACTCATTAACAGTTAATAAGCATAATGTTTTTTTTGTCAGGGGAGGGTAGCTGGAGGCAAAATAACCCCCTGAACACATCCACTAACACTGGCAAGCAGGTTTTGTTGGCTTGTATTTTAAGAATGGCTGAATAACCCTCTGGGACCGGAAGTGTTACATGATAAAGTTAAGATTAACCAACAGGACCAGATCTCCCACTGTTACACACCTATTCAATGTTAACCTAAAAGCCAATAACTACATCACTTATTGAAGATGTCTCCTTCTGGTGTTTGAGTCAAAGGAGTGCTGGTTCTGACTTCAAGTTTAATTGCTTATCAGCTCCATATCAGCTTATTTTTCCAGTTTCTGATTAACAACCAACTTAGACTCTTATCCCGTTTAACCACAATTTCGTCTTCGCTTTCTGAATTGCAGTAGCAGCTGGTAGAAAGTACCGTTAAACTTAAAAACTGAGCTATTGCACTTTTAATTCTGGTGCCCAGCGATATAGCAAGATGATATTTTTGGTAGGTGATGTAGCTGGAAGTGTTTGCCTCCAGCTAATACCATGACATAGTCATGACATAGGCCATAAAAGGTTCTGCACTTACAGAGGTATTTCTGTCAGGACTGAATAGGCAATTGACGTTAGAACCAAGGGGCTTGCATGGCTAAAAAATGTCTGCTTTACTTTTTTTCTGACCAAATAAACAGTTAATGTTATTTATTCATTTTACAGTATGATGTAATTGTAATTGTACCTTCAGGATAGCAAGACATGAAAACTTATAGCTGTTACAATGAACCAAATATATCACAGCGTGCACTGTGATGTAAGGGAACATTACATCTGAGAGGAATATTATGTAGAGATCACTGAGTCATGGACATGTCTGTATCTGTGCATTTGGTCAAAAACTTTTTTTTCCCACTGCAGTGATATCTAACTTCTGGAAAACAAATATACTGTAATAAGCTTAATTATAGTTGATGATAATATCTTTTTTGTGCTCAAATAAAGATCAAATGATGCAGCTGTAAAATGGAGTTTGGTAAAGTTTACACAGATTTTTGCAGCTCCTCTTCCAGGCACTCACTGCTACCCCAGCTCCACCTACCACCACAGAACTCGAGACTCCTCAGTGGGCCAGGCTTTTTGTGTGTGTGGTAGGGGCTCAGATCATGGATTTCTGTGGTCAAGAACAGATACAGTAGAGTTTGAGAGCCAGAAACCCATGGTGTGGAGTCCAATGAAGTGATAAAAGTGATAGTGGATCAGTTGGTAGGGCAGTCATCCACGAACCCTAGCAGTCACCCTTGTTCAATTCCCGGTTCCCCCTGATTCCTGTCCAGAGGCTCTGGCAGCATAAGGGGGCTGCCTGTCCACAAGAAATTCTCCAAGGGGATTAATAGTATCAAGTATCAATAGGTATAGAAATATCTATTAGTAGTAGTAGTAGTATTATTATTATTATTATTATTATATGGGACAATCAAACCTCACAGAGCAATACCTTTGACAAACATAAAAAATATTCTTTCCATGTTAGATTTACCAAACTATTAATTTCACAAACTTTGTCATTAATTGTTTTTTTCAGACTGGTGATTGCCAAATGTTCAAGATTTTCTGCTTGTTTGCAAGATTTGATTAGCTATAATCAGTGCCCTTAATTTACCATTGTACTATGTAAGACTCCTGCTCTTTTTTTGTTTAATTCACAAAAATGTCAGAAGAGTAAAACAAAGACTTTTGCACTGCAGAGCTAATCAGAAATCACTAAACTAGCACATAACATGTTTAATAGACTCAGTAGTTGTGTCAGAGAAGCCAAAACAATAATAGTAAATAGTACATCTGTCAGTGACATGTCATCAGAGCAGCACTGTACCACGACAGAGATTCAGAGGTAATGGTTTAGGCTACAGTAGATGAAGTTAGATGCTGAAAAAACAGCTTTCTAAAGCAATTTGAATGTGCTTTTCAGTTTCACCTGGTCCCATCACAACTTTGTCATCTGAACAGCCCTTCAGGCAGCATCTGGACCTGATCTAGGATTGATGTTGGCCTTCAGGCTGGTTCTGCAGTTGATCAGGTCCTCAGGCTGGCTCTGTGGCTCTTCACAGTGTGGAGGCTGAGTCTGTCCTTGGGCTCTGCAGTGGGTGTGCTCAGTATTCAGCTCAGGGTCCACAGCGGACGGCCAGGGAAAGAAATACGACTCCACTGTCACACTTGGCTGATATCCCTGTGCTCCACTACTCTCTCCCTTATTTCTTTCCTCCCTCCTCTCTCGTTCTTTCTGGCTCAATATCTCACACACGTTCTATACGAATGTGTCAGTGGGGAGTGTTTCTGTACGTGTGCAGTGCAGATAAAAGACTGTTTACAGTGTGTGTGTGTGTGTGTGTACAGACCAAAGAGGACGAGAGGGTGAAAGAGATGAAAAGGATGTTTGAAATGGAGGTAAATGAAGATAAATACACAGGAAAGCATGGCATGAGAGAGGGAATAACAGATGGAGAGAAATTAGGCTCTGTGTCGGAGTATAACACGTTCTCCTATGAGCCGTAGCTTCCCTCAGCACTGATTCCACAACCCACATCCACTGTGTTTTCTTGTGAAGGTAAAGTAGGAAATAAAGCCTTCACACAGCGCACCTCAATATAACAGGCCTCTAAATGCACTTAAAAGTCACTGAGTCACCAGTGAAATCTCAACATTTTTAACTCTGTAAACTGCAGGTATCCATAAACGACTCATAGGTGACTCACCATCACACTGCAAATTCAATTTTAGCCATTGTGGAATCTTCAATTTATTTATCTGTATCACTTAGTATCTTTTTTACTCTTTGCGCGCTTCATCATAATACGCTTTTCTCCACTTCCATAATGACCCGTATTCTCCCTGAGGGATCAACAAAGTTCACGTCATCGGTATTCGCTGGAGCTTCTGAGTTATGCTGATAAGTGCTGAGTGCAGACAGGGACTGCTCCTGTTAACACTTACAGAGGAAGGAGAGAGAGAAGATTTTATAGAGGTTAGATTTACGGCTACCAATACTGATGCATATCTCCAATTATTTTTAACTCACTGTGTGCAACTGTCTACCAAATTGTTTCTCCAAATTCAATTTAAAATGCAGTTTTGCATTTTGTACAACTCAGCAGTTGTACCCATGTAACAGTCCTGACAGTAAAGTAATTGGAAAACAAAACTATTCTGGAAAAAAGTGAAGGAAATAAACATGTTTGTGTTGATTTACTGCCACTATAGAAATACATTTACAACATGGAGCTTCATACATACAATACAGTACACGCCCCCATCGTCTACGGGTCATTACAAGCTGTCGATCACATGAGACCATGTGAAAGGAAAATCAGAACACAACTCAAACAGGAAGTCTGTATAAAATATTACAAAGATCCGATGAAATCTACAGAAACTGGGTTGAAAATTAACAACTGCTGCATTTAAAATATGGAATATTAAAACTAAAATTTGCTTTGAGAACAAATCTTTGTGTACTGCATACTGCACTCTGACTTACTGCAATACTTTATCCAGCTGTCTAACTAACTAGTCTAGTTTGTCACTGTGTACTATTTATTTAGCCCATGATATATAAACACCATATTTTATTGGGCCCCATATTAAATTTCATTAGGGAAAGTTACAGTAGGGATAATTACTGCAGTAATTGAGTTAGGATTTTCGTAATTAGTAGTACCTTCATGTGATAATAATTAACAATGATATCTGTCATGGTTCTAATGATTCTCCTAGTGATAATTTTACAATATTGTATATTAACAGCCTTTAAATGTCAGTTACATTCTTCTCCTTTCAGGATCATGATAAAACTACTCTGATGTGGTTTGTATGTTTCTGCTTCCTTTGCTTAAAATCTTTTGCACTCACTACATTACATGGACACTTTTGTCAAAACAAAAAACAGTTTTGTGTGTTTAATCTTTGCAGGAATAAGAGGTGCATCTTATTAAAACAGTATACAGGTAGAAGAGATGACGCTACAATATTCATGCTGCATCTTTTATATAAAGGTTTCACTTGCACATCATTTTAAAGAACAGGGACGCTGGCTATCACCTGTGCACATGTGTAAATAAACATGCAGTGACACTCCTCCAGCATTTGTGAGACAGGTCTGATTATTAATGTCTTCAAATGACATATAGAATGACTGCTGAAAGACAGTATTCTCAGCAAATGGCAAATTAACTGCTGAGTCGTCTATATCGATCAACAGCACCATCAGCCCATGCAGATAGAATATACTGGGGACATTTTGTACAACAAGGCAGGAAAGTAATTCTCAGAGGTGCTTGAAACATTGATTTAGAAACGTTCTCGAATGATCCTGACCAGCATCTTAAAGCAGGGGCCCTGAAATAGAAACAGAGCTGCAACAAACAGGAGACATATTTTTTACTACTGTTTCTTTTGTTCTTAATCTCTCTTGTAGTCTCTCTAACTTCACCACATGATGTTGGCTAGCAGGAAGCCACCGCCTGCCGAGAAGTCTTCATAGAGACTGGCAGTGCTTAAATCTGCCCTCACATTTCTTTACTTCCTTGCTGCAGCAGATTGACGACGGAGCCTCAGTAGCAAACAAGGGCTTTCTGCCCATTTTTAAGCCCAACGCGCTGCCTGCCTCTCTGCCTGCCTGCCTGACTCTCATGGGCTGATGATAGATTGCTTTCCCTCTGCCTTTGTGCTGGGAAATTGCTTTGTTTTGTTAACAGTCTGCCTCTGCTCCAGCCCAGACAGAAGAGATAGCGCAACCCCTTTCTTCGCTTATCTCCCGAATATGTTTCAGAATTGAATTGAAATGAATTACACCTGAATGCGTAGAGGGGAAGATGGCGGGGATGCAGTTCAAAGCTGAGGTAGAGGAACATGCGTCTGTATGTAGCTGGCTTCAAAGAAAATAAAATACATGTATTACAAATGAAGGTGAGGTTGTGCTAGAGGCCATGTGTACATTACAGTGTGTCCTTTGTGAGACACCTTTAGAAAGTTTTAGAACTCACGAATAGAGGACAGATTAGAAATTGAGCACTTTTTTGAAAAATTTGGACTTTTTAGATAATTAGATACAATTAGGACATGTCTGAAGCTGTTGCAATTTTTTAAATGTTGAATGCTTTTAGCAAAGATGGGTGATTTCTTTCAGCTGAGGTCTTCTTGGAAATTGGAGACAGTAATGGGCTTTGTTCATTAAAGTAGAAAAGTGCTAAAGGTGCTAAGTGCTATACCTTTACCCTGATCCCCTGATCCCCTGTCAATATACAACAAGATCACCTTACTTCCTCCCAACACATTCTCATCCCACAGCATCACGTAATGATGCTTCCCACTTGGCGCAAAATAATCGGTTACAGGGCCAAAACGTAAGAGAAAATATTTTTGCCATGCCTCTTCAATTACTGATCAACAGATATAACAATCACACAGGCAACTCTATTTATTTACACTGTTTCTCACAATATTTACTGTGAGAAACAGTTTAGTGCAGTAAACATTTTTCATGCTTGAAATCTAACACTGTTGCAACCTGTTGTCTGTGTATGTGTAAGTACTGTCCTATTTCAATAGGTTTACCTGTTGTGTATAACAGTGGGGAAAATATGATTTTCTCACTGTTATTGTCCATGAGTATGGGAGATCACCAGGTGTCACTTAACAATCAAATCTAAATAAAATGCTAATGCCATGTAAAGTTACAATATTGACACATTTTCAGTCTACTCTCCAGATACTCTGTTGCAGCATTATTTGTAGGTTTTTCTTTATTTATAGCTGTTTAGGGATTATTAACTTGTGATTTTGTGACAAGGTGATACTTTCATTTAAGAATGTGTTTTAAGGTTTAGGATTAGTAAAAGCAGTGAGGCTCCTCACAAAAAGTGCAAATGCGTGCAGTGTTTGAGTAGTGTAACATCATATTCATTCAATTCATATCCGTATCTCTACATTAACCCCATTAACCTCCACACATGCAGCTGATGCTGAAGTGAGAACCTTATTATACACCAAGCCCCGCACACAAACACACACTCAAAGCTACAAGAGAGGAAAGTGATCTCAATTAAAAATCATTAGGCTTGATGCTTTGGCAAGGCTCTTCTTTACTCTAATAGGTGATAATAAGCATTATTACTTAGTACTGCATAATTCCACTGAATTGATAGAAGGTGAGAAATGCTAAATCTGAGGGAAAATGATGCCAAATGGTATTTTACAGCTGGGTGGTCTATTAGCTAATAGTTGTTTTTTTTTAATCAAGGCTGCATATATTAAAAGACAGAGGAAAGTTTAAACATTTAATATCTATAGTGTATTGTTTTTATCTCTGTCTTTTGTTTTTATCTCATGGCTGATTTATTGTTTCTCTTTAATGACTGCAAAAAGCAACGAAACAAAATATTAAATCATGTTTCTTCCCCAACTCCAGTAATGTCTTATGACACCTCTCTGCAGACTGAAGACTTAAATGCTACATGAAAGCATCAGCACTTAGGCTGGAGATATTCTTGCTGTTAACTATGCAGTTGCACACACAACATGGTGCCTATATGTGTACAATGACGCTGCTGTTACCTATGGATACGTGTCGACAAACAGCAAGTATATCCCAGCCTAACCCCTTCTCTACTGATTTTGAAAACACAATCTGAAAAACCATAGGGAATAAAAAAAATAATACAGAGGAAAGAGAGAAAAACTAAGTTCATGAGAAAATAATTAAACTGAAAATGAGAAATTTGTACAGACATGTTAGGTGGAATTTGTTTTTAAGTTGATTCAAGTCCTGGACAATCTGTGTTTTTGTGTTATTTCAAGTGAAAAACCTAGAATGCTGCAAGAGTCTGGCTTGTTACCTGTTTGTTTTGCTTTGAGGTCAGCAGTAAATTAAAATTTCTACTTGTACTTGCAATAAAAAACGTCAAACAAGATTTCAAAATCAAACCAGAATTCAACCTAACTGAGCACCACTAGTAGATCTAATCAGGCATGTTAGACAGTGCTCTCCACTACTATCATCAAAACACCAAATGACGAAATATCTTTTGGAAGAATGGTGTTCTATCCCAATGGATGAAAGTAGGCCAATACCATTTAAAGATCACAATACTCGGAGAGGAGAGCAGCTGCCTGCCAAAACCCACATTCAAAACAAGTCACGGTAGCACTTTCAGCTAAAAAAACAAGTCTGCTAATGATATATCATCTTAAACAACACAAGTGCAAACTTCATAACACCTGCAAAGAACAGCAATTTACCCAATTGCACAAAAAGCAAAGAGAAGAAAATGCTAATACAAATGCAATGCGATTTATCAAGCTTGAAAGCATTTTATTTTCCCATATGCTGGGATTAATACCTTTGATAAGCAGGTGCAGTCTGCTTGTGCAGAGGCCTTAGAAACTTCCAAACACTCACAGCCTTGGCTACCTGCCTGAAGAAGTACACCAGAGATATAGAAGCCAGGAGAATAATGATAATGACATACTTTATTGAACTCCTTGGGGAAATTGGCACTTCTACAGAGTTTCGGTGTCTTGCGGGACCAAGAATCTAACTGCTCACCCTTGGGTTTGTAGACAACCCTGACATGATCCACATCTACTGTCTAAAGAAGCTAACTCCACTCCATGAGCGCCTGGCAGCACAAATGTCCCAGCTGCTAATGGACGGGACCCACCCAGAATGGTTGATCAAAGGCTGGACAGGACAAGACATTGATTCACACCACTAGGATATACAGCAACGCCATTGGAATGTCATTCGGACTGGAAAAGTGTAGTCAGATGGTAACAGAGAGGGAACGGTAGTCAGAACTGAGGGGATAGCACTACCTGAAGGCAACATAGCAGGTGTATGCTTGCAGGTGACAGCTATAAGTACCTTTGAATCCTGCCGGAAAATGGTAACCTTAAAGAGGCCACACGGAAAGCCGTAACCATCAAATACCTGCAAAGAGTAAGGCAAGTCCTAAGGAGTCAGCTGAATAGATCTGGGCAATCAACACCTACAGTCATAAGGTACCCTGCTGGGATAGTAAGCTGGCCAAAAGAGGAGATGGAAGCCACTGAAATCAAGACAAGGAAGCTCCTTACAATTCATGGAGCGTTTCACCCCAAATCCAGTTCGCTGCGACTGTACACTAAGCAGAAGGAAGGAGGCCAAAGACTAGTGAGCATCAGAGCTGTTATCCAGGAAGAAATATAGAAGATCCAGGAATACATCAGGAAGCTGGCCCCAAATGGTGATTTACTTAGTGAATAATGAGCTTCAATGGAAAGGAGTGCCCGCAGAAGTTGAGTGGGAATTTATTTTATATATATAAATCTATACATATAATAGCCATTTTGTATTGTACAACACAAAGGTACAACTTGAAAAACAAGTCACTGCTGAAACAGTGTGTGTGTGTTTAAAGACAAACAAAAGGGGCTGTATGTTTCTATGTGTTTGTCTGTGCCAAGCTACAACCATGAACAGTAAGGAAGTGTGTGTGTGCTACAGTGAGTGTCTCAGTGGAAAATATATGGTGCTACAATGCACCACATTGATATTTGGTCTTCAATACTGTTTGCAGCAGCAAAACAATCAATACAACAAACAGCAATGACTAAAGCAGCCAACACAATCAGGGACTCATTCACAAACAGTTGCATAAAAACAGATCACATAAATTAAAACAGACCTAAATCATTTTCTGGCTCAATAGAAAACAGCCCAGGACCATAAACAACAACAAAGTCAATTCAGAGAAAAATCACTTTTAAGACTAATTAGTCTCACTACAGAAAGCCTGGTAATTCTTTAACTGAAGTGCACTGGGATGTATTGAAAATCAATTATAAAACCATTAGAAGCCTTAGAAATCATACAGTAATCTTCAGGTAAACAGCTGAGAATATGCTCAATCAAATCCTACAGTGTGACATTCGCTCTACAGTCCAATTCTCTATAATACTGAATTCTCTAACATCATGGAAATTATCTTTATCTGTGTTCATTAAATATTTAACTCTGACAATGACAAATCTGATTTAAAATAAAAAATAAATAAAATTAAATTAAAGGCTAAATATACTTACAGTGTCAACATAAGCATAGTTTAAAGTGTGATAACAACATGCATAAGGTGTTATACAACCAAAGAGATAAAAGTTTCAATTCTGTTCGTAGTCTGTGAAGCTACAACATTCATTACATACATGAACAACTTTTGTAAACAGATCTTTTTGGTTACATCATATCCAAAGAAAAATTTGGACCCATTTTAAACTTGTTCTGCTAAAAATGTGTTGTTGTTTATGTATAGCTTTGACTTCACTTTATTAACGCACAAATATGGTAGGAGCTTGCAGAAAATAGAGTATTTAGGAAATTTTGCAATTTCTGAGTGGTCATCTATTTCTTGAAATCCCCCAGCCCCAGAAAAATAAAGATATACTGTATGTCAGTGGAACATCTAAATGTGTTTGAGGTTTTTGATCAAGGAACCTGAGCAAAACACTTGTTTATATGATGGCAGGCATTACATTTGAGTGGGTATTCAAAAAAAAGGACATACACATCTCTACACACACACACTGAGTCCAGCCTGACACAAATCACTGAGGTGCCATTTAGAAAATGCATTCTATACACACTAAGCTCAGGTGTGCTTTTCCCAGGTCACCAGTCACTCAGCAAGAGGTGAATGCACTCTTCATCCTGTTTTTCTAGAAAGTACGGATCCTTCTATCAACCAAACATCTGACCCTCCATCAGCCACCCATCACTACTACTGCTGCACTACTTACTCAGACTAAAAGAAAAATCACTGCAGGTTATGCAAAGTCCAGCAGCTGGAGATTTAACTGTAAAGCACATGAACCAATGGTAGCAACAGCTCTTTTTGTTTGTTGTATTTGACTGAAAAACTAAAGTTAAAAAAGGGAAGAAAAAAAAACACTAACACTTCATAAAAACAGCATCATGGACTTTTCAATAAATAAATCTTGATTTCACCCTTAAAATACCTCTTACTAACTGAAGAAAATACAAAAACTGGATCGTGTTTAGTCCATATGTTCCCACAGTCAGTTAAAAACTGTTCTATTTTTTATTTGGCTTGTGTGAGTATATTTCAAAAAGTTTAAAACCTTCCTTACAAAAAGTTATTTCTATAAGTTCTCCATATTTTGCATTTTTCTTCACCTCAAAAACTGCTCAAAGGAGTTAAATAAATTAACTGAAACCGTAGCAAAAATATAATCTTTTCTTTTGAAATTGTGTCTCCCTTTGTGACATATTTGTACCCAGGTGTATTTGTTTATCATACAGCCATAATCAGGAAAAAAATGTCATTTTAATTGGAATTAAATTGAATCAAGTTTTAATCATTGCAGTCTATTTACCATGTTTTCTCCAGTCATTTCCCAAGATAGTATTTTAAATTATAGTATTTCATGGGAAGAAAGTAAAAAAAACATTTCTGAGCACTATATAGATTATATAGTATATAATCTATATTATATACTAAAATGAGATACTTTTATATTTCTCCAGAGACCAGATATTTCGTCAGCTTGTCCAAGAATTATCTGTTCACGTTCAAGTTATTTACATTTCTATCTATGAAGAACACAACATTGCACTGTAGTGTTGCATGAAATGAGCTACTGTACATAAAAGCAATGTGATCTTTGAGTCGTCTCTACATCCACTTATTCATTCATCCATCCATTCAGCTGGCATACATGCATTTGGTTAGGTCACTTCATTTTCTGATGTCTAGGCACCTGGAGTCAAGACTGAAAATATCAGTTTAGATCGTTTCCTCTGTGGCGATGTGACTGCTTAATTGTTGTCACTGCTGCTGAAGTGTTACATTCAACACACACACACCTGCTGATTCACTGGCAACAAGCTTTAAAATGGGTCTTCACACAGCATGAAGCTCTTATTCTGACACGTGAGGAGCTTTACTTGTGCTAAAATGTGAAAATGTTCAGTTGAGAAAGCACCTGAACCAGAACGTGTTTAGTACGTGTGGAAGTTTTTAGGTGACATAACACCCTCGGGCAGCCATTCTGTTGGGTCATCAACTGTGAGAAGGTCTGACTGTTCAGAAACAGAAACACTATGCTGCCTTTGCCTATTAAACAGATAATTTAACTGATGTTTTCAGTTTTTCAGAAAACCAACATATTGACAGAACTTTCCTACATCCCTTCATAGTTTTTATTCATATTTTTATGCATAAACATACTGCACAGAAATGTGGGTAATTTGTGAAATCATAAATATTTGTATGATGTACATTTGTGTACACAGCAGTGGTACAGTGTTAATTTCCCTCTGAGTGTGTGTGTGTACATCCTGACCCAGCTACCTGTGTTCCTGAGCATAAAAAGCAGACGGTGCAGGATGACCTCCACCACCATCTGTGTTCCTGTGGCAGCCTGCCACTCTGCTACTGCTGACCCATCCATTCATCCATCCATCCATGTGTGAGCATCATGATGTCTATTGTATTAATATTTTTCACATTACTTTGGATTTCATGTTTGTATTTTGTCTGGTCTGCCAATAAATATGTGACTTCAGGCTACAACATATTTGCTGTGTGTGTGCTCCCTTTATTTTGCTTCACTCTTTTGATTTCAAAATTCAGGAGCAAACAGAAGTACTGTGTTCTCACCTGTGACTCCTGGCTTTAAAGCAACCCTATCTTCTAAATGTTATGTTCCCATACAATCACAAATACATTTTTATAGGGAATGTAATTACAAATGGATTCTTTCCTAATGTAATATCATTTTTTTTAAAATCCCACTTTGAAGTTGAACTTGGGTCTATAGTGTGATAATCGTGCACTTTTTACATCTGCCATCCACCCCAACCACCTCCTCGAACTCGGTTTCCTTTAATGAATGTAGCGCTTCATTTATTCAAATATATGTTGCATCAGAACATAATTATAATGATTACATTTACTACAAAAATGTAAAGATGTTTAGTTACAAAGAAACATTTTTAGGAGACAGCACTGCTTTAAAGATAAAGAACAATCTTCTTCCCAACCTTAAGTGCAGGTGATGGACTTTGAAGACAATGGGCAGAGAAAGAAGCAACTGAACAGAATCCTGTGCAATCTCAAGTAGTGTAATTTATTTACACCATCTATATAAAAAGAAGCAATCTCCTTCAATCTCCTCTTCAGTAAGTGAAATGCACATTCAGTTGGGTTAAGATTTGATGATAGATTTGGGCATTTAAAACCTTCCACTTTTTTACTCTAAGTCCAGTGTTGAGTTGGCAGAGTGTTTTTGGATTATCTTGCTGACTGATGAAGCTCCTCCCAATTAGTTTAGATGCATTTCTCTGTAAATTTGCAAACAAAGACAAAATGCAAACAGAATAAATCCAGACAATGTCTAAACCAGATTCTCCAGAGATTTTCTGGAGTTCATGTAAGAAAATGTTTTGCGTGTCCACCTATCACCTCCAACATAGCCGACACTTTCCCACAGCCCCCTTCAACACACTGTGCTAAAGTGTATATACATTACTATGACGAATCAAAATGGCCCCACAGTCATGAGAAATGTGAAATTCCTGCCAGTGTTGCCTTGGGCATAACCTCAAGGTTTTCCACAACTCAATCAGCTTGATGGAACAAGCCCTGTGAGTGGCGCTGGCTTTTATCAGTGCAGACAGTATGGCTTACAATAAGTTAAATGTATACAGTCATCAGCCGGCTGCACACTGAGACGCTTTATGCTGGGAGAAGCTGACACATTATATTTATAACTGAACCCAATGGTGCTGGAAGAATTTATATTACATATCAGTTTAATGAAAATGCGTGATAGTGATGACTGTATGTGTGTGTCAGCGTATTGTACATGATTCACAAGTGTGTTTATCTACATGCATGTGTGCATTGTGAGTTCGACCATTTCACAACAACCAAACATGAAATTCACATAACTAATACAGGCAAAGCGCTCACTCCCACTGATTTTGTTGAGGTTGGGGATGTATTCTTTTTACCTAGTTAGCTATAAAGAAAAATGGTAAAGCAAATTTGGCACGCATAAACATGATAATTCAGGCTTCAATTGGGACATCTTCACTACTTAACATACTACAATCAATCCTACCTTTTTAAAAATTGTAACTGTATTCAATATTTGAATATCTCCTACTGTTTTAGTGACTTCTCAGTTCTAGTTTGTTAAACTGAGAGGTGTCTACAATCTTAAGTCTGTTGTCACTGATATAATTGGGTGGAGTGAGCGTGTATGCACATGTGCACCTGTACTCTGTGTGTGTTAAATGAGGATTGGCTTAAGAAACCACTCAGGTTCAGAAATATAAACACATGTGAATGGATGGTGTGTGTGTGTGTGTGTGTGTGTGTGTGTGTGTTAGAGATTGAGTCAAAGAGCTAGTGAGTGTATGAGACAGAGTATCAGAATGGCAATAGCATTTGACAGTTCAGCCCCATGGTGTTTGAATATAATGGCCTGTGTCACTGGCTGCTGGCTCAGAATCTCACCTTTTGCTCACATACATACCAATGTGTGGCCATTCTCATTCATGGCCTGTGCAAACTGACTGAGTCAAGGGCAAACATCCTTATGCAGTGGAGGGAAAAAGAATTAATCAAAAAAAGCAAGGAGACTCTGGTTACAGCTGGGTGCATTTAATGAGTATTTATGCCATCTATTGGAATGCAGAATGTGAAATGAATGCAGGCAAGTTTTTAGGAGCTTGCATAAACATAGAGCTGGTTCAACTGAGACTGAGACTGGCTGTGACAACTCTGGTGAGTGGTGGCCTTAAGGATGGAGATGCTAACATAAAAGCATAAGGTTGCAAGTATGAATAGCATGTCAATGTACGATATCAGGAAATTTTTGGTTTGTTGTTAAAAGGTGGTAGAGACAAGGGTAAAATCAATACGATTATTATTATTATTATTATTATGAAGAATGAGTAAAGAATGATGATGTCTGGCATGAATCAAATGTGTGAAAGAGTGGCAGAGGGGGGAGCAGTTTTCCAGTCTTTATGTATGTGGGGACTGGCAAGCTGCTGTCACAGACCTTGAGGGGATATTGGTGTTTTCAAATTACCATTTAGAGTGAGAACACAGAAAATATCTCCCCAAGAAGAATCCAGATTGTTCATAATGAAGCTCAATATGATGTAGCGGAAAGGTGCTTTAACATAACCTGTCCTGGTCAGCTCAAACCTTGCACTGTTGTGCCTTGAGATGACTTTAGTTGTGATTTGGCGCTATATTAATAAAATTGAATTGATTTGAATTGAAAAATGCATTCAGAGAACTTAAGTTGCCAAATAAGTCAGATCACCAATACCACAACTGTTGCGAGAGACATATAGTGAAGGGTGTTTCATGAGAACAAGCTGAAAGTAATGTGTACCTGGTAGACAACACGGTGCAGGGGATGGCATTGGGTCATAGCCTGAGGGCTGGAATCAGTGTTTAGAATTTCTCAGATTTCCTTCTCACTGTGAAATTATTTCATCTATTTCTATTTGCGATGGTGGTCCTCAGGGCTCCATTCTTGGTCTCCTCTTGTTCTTCATTCTTTATTTACATGCACTCACACTAACAATTCATTCGGAACAGATTATGATGTCATATACCAGCATTACACATATGAAGGAGTGAAATCAATTTAGCTGTCATAGAAATGACCATTACCAGTACTCTGTTAAATGTGCCAAATGTTGAGTAGAGATTCATATAGACACACGTTATTTTTATCATCATTTATTTGACCGATTACTGGCCCCTGCAGTGGGTATCAGTCATAAATCTGCAGTGCCCCATGATAACTACAATACCTTCAAAGTGACCTAATATACTAACCTGAATATCTGATTTTAAGGACCATACAGTATGGCCAAGTTTTCTTTCTGCTTTCTGTTCTTTACTTCAATACCATTCTCTTCTCACCTTGTTTTGTAATCACAGCTGAGGCATTTTAACTCAGTGTTAAACTGTTTTACTGTTGAATAAACAAAATAAATGTTGCAGTAAGACTAATTTAGAAAACCAGTTGTAATGTTCACATTTCCCCTGTCCTGGTGAGCTCAAACTTCCAATGTGAAGCAGAACGTGCAGCATCTAAACCACAAACCTTAAGAATGAATTAAGGAATTCACACAGCTTTATTTTGAACTCACTGTACCAAAAGAGTTGAATAACCTTAACTGCTTTGTAAAGATAACTAAAGTAAAAAAAAAAGAAAATTGTGTTGCAGGTTGACAGCTGTAAGACAACCCGCCTGACATGCAGGTATCTCTAATGGAGCTTGAACATTTTGACACTTCAGCAGACCATTATTTGAGTCTGATAGGGTCTTTCTCTGTTGCTCTCTGTCTGTCTCTTTCCTGTTTAGTCTCTTCTAGCCAACAACTGCTCAACTTTATAAATGCTGTACTGCTGCAGGAATCTCTCTGACATCTAAACCCAAAACACCTGCGCTGCTTCGATCTATTATTTAGTCTGAGTTCCTAAATTTGTAATACATCTTTGGTCTGTATTTTCTCTGTATCGGTCTCTTCTTGTTATTTGTTCAGAAATCTTGAAATTATGTTAGATAGGTTAATTCATCTTGTCTTTGTTTTTTTTACAGAAAAACTGGCTCATGAGTTATAAAGTTATGTTGTGATGTTCATTTTTGATGTGAACTATTTATTGTGCCTTGACATCTGTTTTTCGGATGCCAGGCAAACACAATTTGATTTTTTTTCTGTCTAATGAAGTTGTATTTTATTCAGCCTCTGAAGTTCATAATTTCCCAGCTGTCTAAGATGCACCACACTGACATGAATTATTCCTCTGAGGGAATGATCGTTCATCATGAGCATCTTATTCTGGCTGAGAGGATACTGTAATATGAAACATCTGGATATGCAAATCACTAACTGCAGCTTTGACATTAATTGAGGTAGTAGTGCGTACAAAACAAGCCATCCAGCCTCCCTGAACTAGGTTTCTCACACTTACTGCCTGTCGTGCCTCTTAAATAACATCCATAGTTCACAGTGTGTGTGTACATCGAGGTGACAGTCATGAACTGCTGTAAACACAGAGACACATCACCAAACCTGCCTGTATGCAGTAACACATGTGCATCCTGTTAATGCTGTCCTGTGTAAAACATGTATGTTTCGTAATATAAACTTTAATGAACAACAAGTTTGTTTACAGCTTAATCATACACAAGTATTCGTACCTCTTCACTTTCTGCACATCCTACTGCTTTATGATTTTTCAAATAAAAAAAAAAAAAGCAATCTACACAAAAAAAGTATTAATAGCCTTTGCCGTGACCAAAAATTGAACTGATTGGACATAGTTTAGTAAGTTAATACACTGCATGCATGCACATTCATACACTCTCAGTCCAACACACATGTCAGCTCACCTGCTATATCCCGCTGTGACTGTGTGTCTAGCTGGCCGCCCACTCTACGGCAGCAAACACCAGCTGTCAGTCATAGCTGGAACCCTACAGACATCACCTATCTTCTCCCAGACTTCCTGAGTGGCTGAAACAGATGAGCCAGGATTTTAAAAAAACATTGTCACTGCAGCCATGCAGCTGGAGGCCTGACCACTCTGAAATGAATCATCAAGGACAATTAAATTAGCTGTCTTACTCACTGATTTTGCCTAGCTCATCAATGAGCTCTAGAAAGACCTGGAAATAGCACATTCCCCAGTTCAACAGAATACTGTGTAAGTATGTTTAAACTTCTTTAGATGGAAGTGCTGTCTTATTTTTGGTCATTTCTTTGTTATTGGACAGGAACCATTATAACGTTATCACCATTATATACGAGGGAGTGCAACTACTAATGCAAACAATGAACATAATAAATACAATCAGAACAAATACAATTCCTTCATTCATTCTAGGTTCACCCTACCAACATGCACTAACTGCCTTTTCTTCAGACTGACCACTCCCACCTGCCCTGCAGTATCCCCAACCCTTCCCACCTCTTCAGTCACCTGATTTCCCCTATGCTCACCTGTTCCCCATTGCCTCATTAGCTCCCTAGTAAACATAGCAGTTCACCTTCACTTGAACTCACCCACATTGTCTGTTGTGCCTTCAAGGCTTCAGAAGTCCAGTCACTTGTTTGCCTGGTTTTTCAATCCCCTGCATGTTGTTGGACTTTGCCACTGCCAGTCTGCTCATTTTGCCTCTCATCCAAGCCATACCTGCTGTGACCTGCCTGATCATTCAACAAACTATTATCTGTTCTTTGATTGTAACATTTATGGTCATCAGGTGATGCATACAATGCAATTACTTTTGTGCCCCCCCTTTAAAAAATGTAATGCATTACATTTTTGGGGGGCTTAAAAGTGTAAAAAGTCTATATGAAGTGTAGAACGTGTAGGAACATCTTTTCTTGAAGCCCTGAAGACATGCAATTTCATCAAGAGCATACGAACAATCTCAACCTCCAACTTAACGGAAAAAAAGAAACACTACAAATATGAGCTCAGAGTTTTTCAGTAGATATCTGTGGTGTCTTCTTGACTTTTCCACCATCTGCAACAAGAAAAGTGCATTTCATCATTCCTGGGAGAAAAAAAACTAGCCGAAGGAAGAAACTATCCTTCTCTGTTTTATTTCATGATTCACATTGGCAGAGAAGCTGAGATAGAAACAACACAGCATTCAGCAACAGCTGTCTAAATACAGAAACTCTAATAACCATGGAGGCCCATGTGCTGCCAATCAAAAAAACAAAAAACATTGCTCCCTATCCATCATCTTCTGCGACCTTGGATACATAATCAACTATCTGCTGTGCTATTCCAGCAGTTTTAATTAGTTTGCAGTAAACAGTTTCCTGGTGTTTTGACAAACACAAATAGACAAGTACTTGTACTTGTACTTTACTTGTGAGGATTAATATTACTTTATTCAAGAAGAGTGGGAGCAGTTTGAAAGATAAAGTGATACTGCTCCCCATTCAAAAGGTCACAGGTTTAAAACTAGATTTTTAGGCTGAATGTTAAAAATCGGTGAACAATACCACAAAAATACAGAAATAGTGTGTCTAACCCTTTTTAAGTGTCTGTAAATTAATGTGTGTGAAAGCCTGCCCGGGATTGGTGCCAGAGATGCCTGAGCTCACTCTCCTGCTAACCTACCCCTCTGACCAGGGGCAAGTCATGTGTCTTTTTTTGCAAACTGGAGGCACTTTGTCTACAAAAACTGCACAGAGGAGCCTGCGGAACATATTATAAAAGAACAAACTGTAAAACTGGATGAAACAACAATAGTATTAACAGTGAGTAAGATATTTCTGTCTGATCATTAACAAAGGTGGTTAAAAAACCTCATAGACATTGGTTACATATTGTTACCCTAGCTTCTATTAGTGCAGATGTAGCAGTAGCATCGAGAAGCTAGATTTTGTTTCAGCTGTGTTTACCTGATGTATTTCTATTTTCTGTAGAAATACTTTGATCTGGTGCTTTCTGTGGTGCTTCTGTTGTAGACATGCTGTTTTATGTGCAGCTTAGCTGTAAGTCTGTTGTTTAATGTAACCAGCATCCCACTGTTGAACTCTCAAACTTGTGGTGGCTAGTTATTGGTAATTCTAAAATCTATTGTTCTGTGATTCAGTTGTTAATAAGAAACCAGTTTACATCATGGGGACTGGGCCAGGTTGTAGTTAACACCACAGTCCGTGAATACATCCACACAGACACGTACTGCACACGCATGGGTGCATACATACACGTACAATGGGTAACCTATTTTCCTAGTTTTAAAAAGCATCTGGTGGTCTTTTTTTTGTTTAGCTTGCCTCTTGCAAGTGTTTAGTCATTATTTACAAAACTTGTTTTTATTCCATTTACACATTTTCATATATTAAATTAAAAGCTGTATTCAAATTTTTTTTCCAGAGCTTCTTGATCCAAAAACTGGAGGTCCTGGTTCAAAACTATTACACTGAGTTTAAAAAATTGATTTGATATGCATGAAAGGATAACTTTGAGCTGGGATTTCTGAAATTGACGAAATGGGGATCCTCTAGAGCAGTGGTTCTCAAACTTTTTTCAGCAATATACCCCCTGTGGAATAATTTTTCAGCAATGGTCCCTTCAGAGATTTTGTACAGTAGTATTTACATAATTATGCTCTGTATTATAACAATTTTATTTTCATTGTCACAATTAGCATTTTAAATGGCAATGTAACCAAATCTAAGCCTCACAGGATTGAACAAATGAAAAAGAATTTATCCATCCTTGTCTCAGTGTTGGTGTGCAGTTGGTAGCTGGAGATTGTATGTATGTGTCTGTCAAGGATGGGACACGAACCCGGAACTCTGGTGCCAGAGCGCATGACTTTACCAGCTGAACTAATTACATCCTGCGATATGGAGGTGTTTCAGATGTTTGCGCGCGACTGTATGTGGTGGACTGGTCTGGTACAAAATACCTTGGCCTATTTCTTTTGTCCCAGTCCGTCCCTGGCCATAAATAATACATTTTAAAGCCGAAGCTGCAGGCTGGATAAAATTTGATGGCCTGTAGCCTGCTCTACAAGGTCACGTTTCCAATTCTCATCTGCTCTCTGTATTGCGCACAGTGGGGTTCCGCCCCGATGCGCGCACACACACACAGAGACACGTGCGCGCACACACACACACCAGCGGACAGATGCGCTGGAAAATATGTTGCCTCAAACACCTGAAAAGCACAAAAATATCTGCATTTCCTAAATGCTCCACGCTCCCCCAGCGTTGTTAACCAAACACTTTTTTCTTGCACTTTTTCACATTTTTTATAAATTTTACATGGACGTGATTTTTGTTATTATTTTCTTTATTTTCTCACGTACCCCCTGGAGTGTCACCACGTACCCCCATTTGAGAACCACTGCTCTAGAGAGAAGATGCATTACTCCTGGATTTTTCTGTGACTACACTATCACTTAACATGACGTTGTACTTCAGTGTTACCGAGTGGAGCATCCTCTCTCCCAAACATTCTCTAGCTATGTACAGACGCTGGCTGCAGAGGGGGTTTTAATCAACAAGCTACACACAGATTAATGTGGTGCTGAAACAACCCTGCTGTCTTTACAAGGTGGTTTCTTGATCACACTTACTCTTGTTTCTTAAGTTAAGTATTGGATCTTGCCTTTGCGTGCTGGACTTCAGAATTCATTGAGCCTCTTAAGGATCTGACCCATGAACTCAGTTTGTCAATCAGTTTTATAACAGCCTAAGCTATTTGGTCAGAAACAGATGTTCTATTTTTCTAGTGCACTTAAGGAACTTCAAAATGTAGCAACTCTCAGAGGGACAATTTCACATCTTCAGAGCGTTTAAGTGGCATGAACAGCATGAACCAACTTGATTTCTACAGAAACAGTATAACCCATCGTGCTACCAAGTCCCCTTCTCACTGGAACTTTTTCTCTTTTTCTCTTTTCAATCTTTACTTTAGGTGTTGGACTGCAGTTTTATATCAGTTTGGCTATTTGATCTGAGGTGCTTATCCTTTCAAGTTGTTGTTGTTGTTGTTGTTGGTAGTAGTAGTAGTAATAAAAATAATTTTACACAGCTTTTGCAAGTTGGTCTTCTCGGTTAACTGTGTGCCGCTTGTGGTTAAGCCTTTGGCTCAGTGTGTGTGTGTGAGAGAGAGAGAGGGAGAGAGTTAGAGAGAGGTAGGAACACAGTGTCAGAGGTTGCAGAGGTGACTCTCCTGTCGACTTCAATCACAGCCCAGAGCCGAGCTGTTAGCTGTGCTCATATGCTGCCCTGACTAAACCATTACTCCCACCATTAATCACAGCCTCAGTGATGTCCACTTACATCACTGAGGCTGTGCTGGACAGGTGCAGAGGAAATGAGGAAATTCACACTTTCAAAGTACGAGCCTGGCTTTGACTTTGAGAGAGAAGAGATTTGGTTTACTGTGCTTGGACAAACATGAGTAAAGGCACACATAATGTTAGTTAAATCATCTTCTGGAATGAAATAGGGTTTTAATTTGAGAAACACTGCAGTAACAGTGGAGCAAGTGTGACTGTAGAGGTAACTCATAATCCCCATTTTGGTGTTATTAGGTCACAGTTATTAACAATTTATCACTGATGTTTCACGTCTAAGAACGTTCACCCCCACTGTATGACTGTCCATCTACCAAACATGTATGTCAGGAATAGATAGAGGGTTTATAGTTCATATTTCCTCTCATGGCAGGACAATTTCTTCTGGATGATCACTTCTGTCAGAGGATCCTTCATCCTTAGAGTATTATATCATTATCATGTTCTATCGTGCAGCTAGAAAGATACCAACTTACCAGATACACCTAAATCCTGTGTGGTACTGAAAAATATACCTTTCACTCAGCCTGCAGCAGCAACCAGATGCATGCGAAAAGCTCGGTTGAGGCTGGATGTGCTGCTGTGCTGAAATCCTAAATGAATCTGTTTGAGGCTGAGAGCAGCTTTACTTAAAGCTTGATATGAGTCTGTAATTGTCTGCACTGCAAAAGTGGTTTTTTAGCAAAAACCCCAAAATCACAAATGATACTTTCTCTAGTCTCCTTTTGAATGAATGAGTCTGATAAAACTGAACCAACCAACATAAAACACGCGCCTTGCATGTTGGAATCTCATTATTATTCCTAATGTCTAATACTAGGTGTCTGCAGCTTTAATTGTATTTAGTTTGGTTTAATTTGGGCAGAGAAACTGCTGGATGTAATGTTTAAGCTACTTAAGCCCAGTTAACCATGTCTTGAATCTCAATTCCGTGTTGAAAGCACAGACACTGATCTCCTAAAACAGCGGAAAACACCAGCTGTCATACGCTAAAGACTGTATTAAAGCTTCAGCTACTCTTAAAATAATAAAAATAACACAACCTACTGTACAAAGTGTTTTGGATTCAATTAATTGACTAAAGGCAGTGGCTGGTTGGTGTAAGTCGCATATCTATAACACCAGAACTATTCAGTACATCCTGGATGCACAGGAAGCAGAGCTGGCAGATCATAGCAGATCTGTCACCATCCTGATCTGCACTTCCAGTTTTATTTCGAAAGTCATTCTCACTTCCTGTCTGTTAAGTCCCTTACCTCGATTTATTTTACTTTAATTACCTTAGTTATTTTCACTTGTGCCTCTGCCTACTTAAGCAACACCTCCAGCAATTCCACTCTGCCAGATTGTCTGTGCTCTGCGCCTAGAAGCACCTGTCCAGCCTTGTTACCTGTCTGATGAGGTTGTGCAGGTTTTCTGAGTCCTGCCTGTTTTTGGACCTGCCCCTGCCTGAACGCTGGATGCTGCCATCTCGTGCACTCCTCTCGACATCCCTCTAGTCACTTACCTGTTTTGGTTCTTGTGTAGTTCGATACTCACCTGTGTGTCTTCCTTATATCCCGTCTGGTCGCCACCATTTGTTTGGAGGTCGGAAGTCACCAGTGTTTGAAGCCCTGCTGCTCCATCTGCATTCCATGCTCCAGATTAGTTGAGTAACGGATGAAACATTCACACATGCTTAATTTGGAGTCAGTACTACTAATGAATGAGTCATTTTTCAGCACTTACAATAAGAAATAGTCTGATAAAGCATTTGTGCAGAAGATTGTGTGAAACCTTGCAGTTGGTGAAGTGTTGGTGGTTTTCAGAGGGTAGGAGAAGAAACGGAAAAATAAAGAATGAAAGAAAAGACAAAGGTAAAGAAAAAGAAGAAAATAAGAAATAGGTGATGTTTACTGTATAAAACAGCAAATCTAAATCAACATAACCAATAAATAAAGCATGTAGCATTTTCTTCTGACATCTAAGATGGAAGCACCTCTGAACTTGTCAGTGGTGCACTTGTGTATGAACAGTATCAACTGGGTGATGAATGCAGGTTTGATTAACAACTGATCCACTCTGCCGCCTTCAAAATAAAAAAGGAAAAGACGATGAGTTGTGATCTGTGCCTTTCTTGGTGGTTCTGCAGCATTTCGTGTCTCTGGGAGGCGAAGCCGTCGTATTGCGTCTTTATACCATCTGACTCACAGTGAGATGCTGCAGCTGAAGGCAGCATTTCCCCGAGGGAGTCCCTGGCTTGTCAAATTGTTGCTTCTCATAGAAAAAAAAGGCACTTCTCATCCTCCAAAGCGCACTTTCATGTACTTCCCCTGTGCTCATCAAATGCCAATGTTTCTCATGACAGACCAATCAACCAACAAAATCGTTTCTGCCCTGTTTCTTTTCTCCAGACTCCTCAGACTTCTAACACAAATCTCAGTCAGCTCTCATGTTTGGGAGGATGTTGGTTCTGCACGTGAAACTTTGAAATTTTAAGTTTGTGATGTTCCTGAAGTGAGAAACATTGTTGGTACAAGAGATCACAGTTTCTCAGCAGTTTATATGGAGCTGCCAATACTGAACACCATAAAGCCAAAATCCACTCCAGAGATCAAGTGCAGCTTTCAAAAATAAAGTCCCAAAACAAAACATGGAGGCTAAACACTTCATCTCATCTCTTAAATCATCATCATCAGTGTTTTGGCAGGACTGCCTGGTGGCAGTGAATGAAAATCTGGGATGACTCTCTAATAAGAAGTATGTTTTAGGAAAAGATTTAAAGGAGGTTTCGGACTCTGCTGATCTGATATCCTTAGGTAGGTCATTCCGAAGTTTAGGGCTCTAACTGCAAATGCTCTGTCACCTCTCTGTTTTCAGTAGCACCTCAAGAACACATAGAAGACCGCTATCAGAGGGTCTCACGTTATGTGCAGGCTCATATGGTTCTCAAGTCAGATATATAGCACAGGGAGAGGCCATGAAGGGTTTTAAGTCAACAGTAAAATCTTACAAACAATCCTAAAACATGACCACCAATATACCATATACCAATATACCAATATACTATACCAAAAGAGTATAGTATATTCAAGTATACTATTAGTATACTTTTTTAAAACTAAAAATAAGCAAGTATACTTTTAGTTTACTTTTAATGTACTTTTATAGATATACTAGACAAAATTACATTTAAGTACACTAACAAGTATACAGAAAAAGTATAAGTACATTTGGCCCATCTTTGTACAATATTTAACCCTTTATTCACTGTCGGGCCAGATCTGATACTTGGAGTGTACTGACAAATATAAAGAAAGGTAGAAGTACATTTGGTCTATACTTGTACTTATACTTCAAGTATACTTGAAGTACACTAACAAGTATACAGAAAAAGTATAAGTACATTTGGCCTATACTTGTATGTGTACTTAAGTATACTTGAAGTATACTGTCAAGTATAGATAAAAGTATAAGTACATTTGTCTTATACTTAACTATACTTGGAGTATAGAGTACATAAAGTATACAGAAAATATAATTAAATTTAGCCTATACTTGTACTTATACCTGAAGTATAATTGAAGTATACAAGTACAAAGAAATACCCAGCATGCATTTCAGCAATTTAACTGTGAAAATAAACAACTATGAAACAAATAATTGA
>JAUMHL010000030.1:26785801-26797417 GCA_032362345.1 Sandelia bainsii
TGCCTGAAAACAAGCACGCAAGTCCCATCTGCAGCACAAACTGGAACAGAGTGACCGGTGTCTACCTCTACAGGGAGGCCTCTGTACAGCAGGCTCAACAAATGGGCGACATACAGCAAGGAGGATAACACAGATGCCCTGGACAATGAGATGGACGTGCTCATGTGATTCTTTAGTAATGTGGGTTTTACGGTGCCTACTTAAGTTGATGTCGTACATACAACGTCTTACAGTCATGTTGTATATTTCATTGTTGAAATGAGCAGATTCAGACTCTACATTGTCATGTGAATATGGGAAATTGTTTTGTTTTTTTTATTTAATCAAGGTTTCCTAATTAAATCTGGGTTCAGAAATTGTGGGAAAAAAAAAAAAAGAGAGCTACAGTTGTGTTGTTGTTGTTGCTTGTTATCTGTTACTCAGGGAAAATGGAGGTTAGGGTGACTTGTATGATGTTAAGATAAGTTTTTGTAGCTATGCACAAGTCGGTGCAACATGAAATAGAAGATAGATAATATAAGAGATAACAAGTAATTTTCAGTTTTTCTGTGAGCACACACCAGAGTCCAAGTGTCCAAGGAGTTCATACTGGAAGACGCAGAGCTGCTGTGACTCCACAAACATAAAATCATATTCATTAAGTGTGCAGCTCAACCATGGCCTTTGTCCAAGGATACCTCAACATGTGGAACCAGGAGTAAGTATCAGTAAATGATTATACATCATTTACTGATGTGTACATTGCGAATCTTGTGTTGATCAACTAAGTTATCTTGCAAAATTAAAAAGACTACATTATGTATATCAGGAGAAATTCCGTCATGCATACATGCATCACTGTCAGAGGCCGTAGGTCCTTCTACAAGGCTGCCGAGCAGCAACTAGTTGAACACGGCTTCCTTGTCATCCCTGCAATTACAAGTGAAACAATTCGGCTGACCAGGACTCAAAAATGGAACACTGCGCCTTTTGTTTCTCTGTTAACTGTGGTACAAAGCTTCTAACATACTAAATAAGACACTAATTGGCATGCAGGAATGGTGTGAAAAATATTTTCAATGGAAGGAACTACGCCAAATGGAGGATTTGACCTACATTGGCTGGCGTCTCTGACTGTTTTTTGCAAGTGCTTCAGCTGCCAGCGGCCGCAGGTGGAGCTGAGCCGGAGATCTGACATTAATTAGGAGGAAAAGGACAGCTTCCCTGAGTCTGTCACAGCAGCTCATCAGCTGTATGACTCCCAGTTTGTCTAGATTTCTCTCTCTGTCCATCTATCTAAACAGAATCTGTCTTTCCACGATGCAGCATGTTGCAGTGGATTGTGATGCAGAACCTTGACAGAGCTCAGAGTTTTGATTAATGGCTCAGCTCTGAGTCTGAATCTAGTAATTGGCGACTGACTTTTACTGCTTTTTCTTTTTTCCCCCCTTCCATTACCTGCTGACAGAGCTCTGGCTGAACTGCAAGCACAGCTCTGTAATGTCTTTCGAGTTAACGTCAAATCTGGAGGCAACCATGGCCTGGAATAACATTCTGGACACTTTTTTAACAGCTCTGAGTCATAAAATGCCAGAGAAGAGAACATAAACTGAGGCTGGAAGAGTTTCTTGGTGTTTATTTCCTAACTTTGCAAGCACAGGTTAGCATGCTTTTAGAGGATGATCAGTGGTGCAACTTTCAACCGGCAAGGTCCATGTAGAAAACTGTAGTTATTGCTGCTTTTGGTATTGTAGGTATGTGAGTTGGAATTGATCACTATATCCAATCTTTAAAGTGAGGTTCAAAAACATGCTTATTCAAAGATGTAATACTAATGTGAAGTTGTAATACCTATATATACGACCTTTACAATACTTACGGTTTTGAGTCATAGCCTATTTTTATGTATTTTTGTTTTATTTATTATTTGTTCTTATAAAAATGTTCCCAAATTTGTTGGTTTACTAAAAATAAACATCCAGCACTTATTTAATTTGGTCGTTTTTTAAGGACAGAGGCATTCTGGGAAATGCTAATATGTTTGTCCCATGTCTTCCTGTCATTTACAACCTGCGTGGCGTGGTTTTTTTTCTTAACGGTTCAAACTTTTATCAAGAATCAAGTGTTCTTCAGAAAATCATTAGCAGCATAAATCATGTTTAGCAAACCCAAACGAAAAGAACAGCCAATCGGAAAGAAATCAGAGCAGGATGAGTATAGGGCTGAACTGACGGAGTTTTTATTCACGCTGAATGCTAACGTTAGCAATGTTGACGTGTAGCCGGAGGCTGACGTTAATATTAGCTCACAAAGGCTATGTAGCTTCACAATTGAAGCTGTATCTCTAGTTGATGAAGTTTTTTGTGTAAGGAGCAGCATGGGACAAGAGAGACTCAAGGGACTGGCTGTAACGTTACTCTTGATAAACGACAGCAGAGCCAGGAATTTGGACTTGACAACTTTGCTGAGCGCAGGCGCAGGATGAACTTCAGACGGGTGAAAGTTACAGGTTTCTCTTTATTAAGGAGTGGGACCAGGAATAATTTAAGGTAGAGCAAAGTAACACACTTTTACTTACCCTGTGTTGCAACAAATGATGTTTTCTTTAAATGCAAGTGATGGTTTGATCAGGTGCAGCCATCATTTCTGTGTAACTTAAGCCTCTAATGAGTTGCTGTGCTTTTAGTGATGACTATTTGTCTTATGGCTCTGACACATTGGATTGTATTAGATTGTACAGGTGTACCTAATAAAGTGGCCAGTGCGTGTTTGTTAAATTTTATTAATAATATAATAATACAATGATCCACTAGACACCATAAACCAAATGTGATAGTAACTGGCCTTTTGGGAGCCACTTGAGGTTTGGTGTCTTTGCCAAGGATACTAAGACATGTTGGCTGGAGGAACCATGGATTGAACCACCAAAGTTGGTGATGATTTACTCCACCATGTTACCTAAAGCCAGCCCAGAACATGATGCTATGACACTATCTTCACAAGAAAAATCAAAGCATTTGTTGTTTATTATAATTCCTAATATCACTAAATCCAGAATCCTCTGTCCTTATAAAACACGTGACCTGTATGACCCACAGTACTGTGGCAAACTGTAATCAGAGAGTTGGCAGGTCATCAAATGCTCATACAATTTTTTCATATGTAGCGTAAAAGTTCTAACAAGTTATGAAAGCCCACATAAGCCATGTGTAATGTTTTTTCTTCTGTTTACTTGTTATGCATGTTCTCACAAAATTTCCTGGTCATTTTGAAAATAGTTGACATCTTGCTCTGGGCCAAAGTTGTGGGAAAGAACTGAGCAGTTCTGTGTTTGAATGACTGTTGATGCTGCACGGCACTGTGTCCCGGTTATCAAGTTGCAGGTCGGACATGCTGGGTTACAAACCACCTGGGCTGCATCAAGACTTTATATGTGACATTATTCATTTTTCAAGAGAAATTGCGTCTTCCCAGCCCATCAGCCTGAACAAACGCCTGCTCCTCATCTTCTAGTAAATCTGTATCCGTGTATATTATGCGTACATGTGTAAATGAGGATTGCAACCTGAAACAAAACTGATTTAAACATGCTTATTTTCTATGCAGCTCAGTGAGTATGTTGATATAGAAGATATGTGGAAGGGCATATAATGTGTAACTGTTTTCATTTTCTCACAGTGGTGACATCAGAGAGGGTACTTTGTTTGCATGTGCCGTGTTTTAAGCCGTGAAATACAATTAAAGAGATAGTCGAAGACAGAAAAATGACGAGACGTCTCCTTGGAAATAATGATTATATTTTTGACATTTTGTGTGATAGTCAGTGCTGTGCAGGCAGTTATCAGTCCACGTTTTTTCTGCACTGATAAAAGAAGCTGCATCATTGTTAAAGACGCAAATGTGAAACAGGATGTCCTTTCAAGAGTGTCCAAGATATTGAGTGTTTCTTTGAAAAATAATAAAAAGTCCAACTGGAGGCTAGATGTCCAGCTAAAGAATGTCTTTGTGTTGGCAGCAGGAGGAGGAGCAGAAAGGTATTTTAAGGTCAGTTCTGAATCAGAGGCAGTTCTGGGTGATTCAGAGTGGTTTGAATAGGGAGCATAAATCACACACACCCCGAGGAGGGTTCATTACCTTGAAAATAAAGCTTTTACTACTGATTGCATTTGGTAGCCGTGCACAGTTCCTGCAGCTGTACATAAGCTGAAATCAGTTGGCTTCATCCTTGTTGCGTTGTTTTTTTTCCTCAGCTGTCACCTGGTTAAAATTCTTTTCTCACATGCCACAGAGGATGGTGTTGTGAGGACAGATGCACCGTCTAAGTTAGTATTCTGAAAAAGGAAATAGCGAAGGAGACAACACAGTGAAGGGATGAGAAATCCTCACCTCATGTTTCTCTTTGTCTCTGTGATTCTCCTCCTCAACAGTCAAGCCTCCCACTTAAAAATCGGAAGGCGATTGCTGACGTCTGTGCTCTCAGTAACGTATCGGTGTTGTCTCAATAGCTACAAATCAATGTGTCCGGACAGCCCCTGCAATGCAGGCACAAGGCTCCTGTTTGGCCCAGACTGCGAGTGCGGTTTGCTGGCTGAACTGCCCCACATATTTGTCAGGCTGAGAGGGGAGGGCAGCTTTGAACAGAGGAAAACAAAAGAGAACAAAGAGGATCTGTTTCTGCATTTACATTTACCAATTCTATTCTTAATTTTACTCTTAAAACCTGATGTCACCGGCAGAAAGAGTTTTCTTAATATTTTAAATATGCACAAGCATAATTTTTTATTTATTTTTTTATTAGTTAGAATTTGTCAGCAGGATCATTTCAGTTATGCACAATTTTATGAAAACTGGAGAAACAAGAGTTGGGTTGAAGAGAAGATCAGCAATTTGTCAGTTAAAATAAAATTAAAAACTATTCATCACCTGATTTCTAGTATTTTCTAAAATGTAAACAACCCACAGCATGTCTAAGAAGCCAATGAGGTGGTTGTTCAATTATCATAGAGATGCAGATGCTTATATGTTTATGTTTTTTGGAGCACTTGAAGAATTTGGTCATTTTGTTTTAAAAGCTGAGATCAGGAGCCACTGTTGTAGAAAGCTGCTTTTAGAGTTGTCCATGTAGTTCTTCACAGCAAGTTGTTGCAGGACCCAGTTTGAAGCTCACTGACAGACAGAAAACTCATAGCTGTTGTTAGAAAGTAGAGATTTGGCAGAGTAGACTCTAACCTCAATTTCTGAGCCACCTCAGATTTTGTTTTTCATATTTTTGGAGGGTTGGGGCTTCTCAAAACATGAATGGCCAACACTCTGTACTGTTCCTGAATGCAGCACACTTGAACAGCAGCTAATAAACGCTACTCCAGACGAGGGATGGGCATTTTAAGATGATGGGATGTTTCAGGTTGATGTTCGGGTTAGGTGGGGAGAGGGGCTTGTGTTGCTGTTCTTGTGTGTCACGGTTTCAGTCTCGTCTACTGGATATACTTTTAAATCCTTCAGCTGTACACGAGGCACAAAAGCAAGTATGTAAACACAGAAGCTAGTGTCACGGCAGTGCATATGCATTACTAAAAGAAAGTAAATGGAGATGTTAGGTGAACATACAATCTTACAGCTGTTAATTAACAATAGAAGTGCAGGAGGTTGGGACAGGTGGCACCGTCATGAGCAAGTCAGCAAAGTAATGTTTAAGTGCAAGGTCATCATATTATTGGACATCATCTTTATCAGCAGATGCAGTTAGAACTTTTATTTCCAAGATCAAGAATGAACTATAATGTGTAGTTATTTTTATGTACAGTATGTTAATAGTTAATATGCATTATGTGAAACTCATCCACAGTAATAAGTCAAACATTTTCATTTAGGGGGACACAGTTGTTGTCACTGGCAAAGAAAGATATTAATGAAATATCATCAAATGTGTTTTTCTCGTATGCAGTATGGTGCTATCATGTTACTTTATAGCTGTGTTGTGTTAAGTGTCACTGCAGCTGTACTTCACCACTAAGCACACATCAGTTAAATTAGCTGCAGAACTTGAGCTGGATGGGGAAAAAAAATATGCTGACACTCTGACCTGTGTGGACTCGGATGAGAACCCACTAAGTAAACTGTCTAAAATGTCGAGGTAATTTTTTGCTATCTTTTTTCTTTGTAAAATACAGTTTTGGGAGTCTCGAGTAGGGGAGAGCTCTGGAGGAAGAGGCTGAGGGAGTAAAGGGCATCTGATTCCCATTAACTCTGTGATACGTGCAGGGCGTTTTAGCTAGTAGGTGTTGAGAACCTGAGGTGAGGAAGTTCTGCTACAAGAATGCTCAGTAAAAAAAGCATTCAGCGCTAATAAAATGAAGAAACCCAACAGGTGAAATAGTAAAGCAGTAATTTGGTCACCTGTCATTTCTCCTGTGTGTGTGTGTGTGTGTGTGGTTGTATCAGAAAGAAACACAGGCCGAGAATCATAAACACACATCTTCTCAAATAGGTTGTGTCAGAGGAAATAAAAGGAAAAAGTAGAGTTTGTCGGAGGAAAACCACAGGCTGTGATCACAGATATTAATGAATACACAGTGCATCAAGGCAGGCATTAAATGAGCTGCATGAAAAGAAAAGCACTACTTCCCCCTGAAAAATTGATTGGGTTGGTTGTTTTTTACAACCTGTTTTACAAGCAACCTCTTCTAATTTTGCACATAATGACTTTGCTCTCTTATTAGCAGAAGCAGAAGTAGTGTGACCTTGTAATACTGCAACAAAAAGGACAAGCTCAGACTGGATGGTTGGACATAGAAAATGCATCATTTTCACACTGGTACCTTGTTTTGTTGGCCAGATAGGAGAAGTTGTAGGGGCTGGGTATGATAACCTAGTTTTGTAAAACTTTTATGAAATAAACTATTAAAGATTATGTTATTTATGTATTTAGATTGTAATTAACCATTCTATGTCTTGCTCTGTGCCCACTTCTCATTCAGCATTATTCATCTGTGTTGTTTGCATAAAAGATTAGCTCCGTAATGACCAGTCTTAAAGTAGCATTACCTGAGGGCAGCACAACAAGACCCAGCACATTAGCATTCATTTGAGTTGTGTTTGTACACAGTTTAAAATGCCTCACAAGATGTGTTTTATTTTCATAGGCACCTGCTAATTTAAAGTAAAGTTACACATTTTACAAAACTTAGAGACTTGGAGCTTAGAGAGGTTAGAGACAGATTGCCACAGTGCCATGCCAAATCTGTAAAAAACAAAGGCAATGAACTGCCTGTGATGGCTCTCCAGATGATAAAAGTAATAATATGATCTCAAGAAGCCATAGCCTTGGGCACAGCTAAATGTCCTGCGCTCAGTCTCGGGGTAAAAACCAGAGTTCTCGTTTGTTTCCCCACTGAAAAGCTTAAAAAAGACAAATGGAGCAGCTTCAGGCAATGTACAGTGGCTTGAGAACCGTCACATGAAAATGCACAGTCATTGTGCAGGATGCAGTGTTTCATTTTGTTTTGGTTTTTTTTAAAACAGAAGCTACAATCGGATTATTCTGACAGTATTGTACCTGCTTACTGTGTAATTTAGAATGGGGTGGTTTATAATAGGATATATTGGAATGAGAAATAATGTGATTAAATGTATTTCATTTGGAGTTTTAGTGTATTTTGTGCTCTGTGAGTTTGTAATTTTGACAAGGATTGTACCAAAGAGAATTTATGTATCAATAGGTTTAGAATAACTAACTAGTAGTATTATGTCAGGGGGAGTGACAAACATTTTGGGGCAGTAGAAGATGGAGTAAGGAAATGGCCTGTTGGTATGAAAAGTAATTTCTCCTCAAGCAGATGCAGAACATATGTACTAGCAGCCCGTTGGCTGTAGTCTTTGCAAGTTTATTTATTTATTATTATTACTTTCCCGATTTAGGGGCTGTGAGGTCATGCGACAGTTGGCCTTCATCGCCACTAGTTCTATTTCTTTTAATCGTTTGGAATGTGATCTGCCCTTGCAGTACAAGTGGAGGACACAAACTCTGGGGTTCAAGGTGTCCTTCAGGATACTTTGAACTGCTGATGCCCTGGGTGGTTGAAAATTTGTTATATGCTCTCATCCACAGCCATTTAATGTAGAAAATGAAAGGGGGCCTAATACTGACTCTTGTGAGACACCACATTTAATGTTGAATCAATCAACATTAAATGTGGTGATTTACTTCTAAACTAATACTAAACATTTCCCAAACTGACAGTGAACCTGACAACATGCTATTACATCTTATATTTATATATATGTACTTTATACATTTTATATCACTCTTCTACACCAAAAAAAAAATAAAAAAAGATAACTGTTGACATAAGTCAAACTAGTTTTCATTTATCAACATAAACAACTTAGTACAATGGTTCATAATGTTCACAGATGTTTGAGTTGAGTTGTTTCAGTTTACTTGTAATTCTGAAAATTTTTTGTAGTGATTTGGTCATCTGGGGAATTAGAGACTGACCAGGCAGAAAATCTAGTTCAAGCCCAGGGTCAAGTCATTCCGGGTGAAAAACAACCTCTCCATCTCTGGCCACAGACTGTCCATAAAAGCACACAGGGCCTAATAAGTTCACATTAAAACATTACTCATGTTGTGCCGTCTGACAGAGAGGCTGTGACCTTAATCTACAACCAGAGGTCACACACACAAGGAAAACACGCCGAAGTTAACATACTAGCACACTCACTCTATGGCTTTCTGTACACACACACGTACCTGATGCACGCACACACACACAAACCTTGTGCGAGAACTCATTCCACACTCAATAAATGCCTGTGCGGCCAGGCAGACAAACCCTCTCACAATTTAACCTGTCAGAAATAGTTTTGTTGGGGCTAAACAACCTCTCTGCAGCTGTGCTCCACCCTGGCAGCCAGCTGGAGCTTTGGGCCAACAATCCATTGACTTTGTTTTAAAGCGAGTTCAACATATTGCATATTGCAGGTTCCACCTCTGTAACCCTCTGGCTGGGGAAAACTACAGCATCCCTGCTCTGATTCCATCACAGCTTCACGCATACCACACATTTACCATTTACCACAAATGTTTGTTTTCAGTTAAATGTCAGAGTACTTTATACAACGATTCTGTTCGCTCTCCAGCAGTGCATATGCAGAGGACAAAGTAATAATGTTTTGACCACAAGCTCTGGATTTTTATGTGCATAGAGACCTGTAAAAGTAAACAGTGTTGATTTCCAGTAACGTTGTGCTGTATGTCGGTGCAGGGAACCTTTTGAAGACAACAATACAAAAGAAAAAAGTGCATTTCTGATAACAACCAGCTCTTGCCATGTTAGCATTAGTGTTAGTGGTCTCACATCATTTGTTTGGTGCATTCAAGGACAGTACAGAGTGTAGGTCAGTACAGTATGTGCATTCACGGACAGTACAGAGTGTAGGTCATCTGCATTTTAGAAACAGTAAGAGCCCAATGCATACATTTTAACTTTTGTGATGGATAGAATCATAAGGTGGAAGTCCAACTTTGAATTAGTTTCTTCATTCATGGATTTCATGTTGCACTAGCTTTTCTGACAGAAGTTATGGTTATTATTTATTAGTAATTTAACCGAAGGATTAATGAATTAATCAAAAAAATTAATAGTTTCAATTGAAAAATTATTGAACTAATAAAAAAAACTGTCTCTCCAAAACTAAAACAATCTCTTACATTGATAAATTAATTGCCAAAAAAGTAATTAGGTGCAGCCTTAGAATATTATCATAGACGACATGTATCACACCCCCTATTCTGTACAAAATATGCTGCAGATATTGATGCAGTCAATCTGAAGTAATTTACAGTCTCTAGTTTTCTTTTTTAAAATTCTGTTAGTGGATTTATGGACATATTATGACTCAGTGCATGATTTTGGGTGCTTCCCTCTGAACAACAAATCTGTCCTACTTCGAAGATGTTTAAGCAGAACTAGGCTTCAGTGCCACCCTGCTTCCTTCAGTAATCAATAGCCGTCCTCTCCAACACTCCGGCCCGTTATTTATATCTGCTTTTTGACTTTATGTGGATAGGTCAGAGTGAGTTGTGTCCTAAAACAGCTTACTGCAGCATTCCAGTCCATGCACACAGCGAAAATTTATTTTTCTCATTTAGTATGCTGCACTGAATCCAAAGTTTAGGAGTTCATTGATTGCTGGGACAATCACTTGTCACGCCTAGTGTGTGTGGTGTGTGGTTTTGCTTGGGTGTGTTAGTCTTAATGGGTTCCTCAGGAAAATGAGAACACAGGGTTTACCTTATGCTGTATTAATGCATCTTTACAGGAGAATGCAGACTATGGAAGTTAATTAATGTCATGTTCTGGTAATAGTTTTCTGAACTTTCACAGCAATAATTCTTAGACCGGCAGTATCTGGAAAGATATCCCTTGTGTTACTGTGGTGAGAAATCATTTCATATTGATTGTTGGCAGCTGCAAGAAAGAAAAAAGGGAACATCCTTAATAAACCAGTCAAAGATTAAAGATTTTGTCTGTCCTGATGTCGGCTTTTGTGATTTTTTCCAATAAATTCCCTTTGGTATTGTTAATATCAAAGTGTGGTGACTTCCTGTTTGTTTTCAAGTTGAAATAAACTTGTTTGTACCTTGTACCTATGGTGGAAATTTTAAAATAAGAATTTGATTCAATTGTCGTCTCCTTTTATTGAATTGATCAATGGGGAGAAATGCAGCAACCATAGAGTGAACTCCGAAGAGACACAGAAGCATTTATAGGCAGGTGTGCATCACACATATACAAATGAGACAAACACTCCTGGTTTACCTTTCTAGTAATACTGTATTGTCTTCTACTTCTTTAAAAAACTATTAAAGAGCCCATATTATGCAAAATACACTTTTTGGACATTAGCTAAAAGCTAAAACAAACAAAGGCTATCTATCTACATGCAGTTTTAAGAAGAATCAAAACGTATCAAATGTAATTGAATCCATAATAGCGATCACAATGAGCAGTAAAAATGCATTGACCGGTGGATGCCAGTGTGGATTCACAAAGTCAGGAGCAATGTTACTGCAGTCATAGCTTGTGCTTATTGTTGCACAGGGTTGCTGTGAAAGAGGTGATGTAATGACTTGGATCCATGTCGGTTCTCTAGCCAGTTGAAAAGCAAACAGGTTGTTAAGTTGGACAAACTCTGAAGCTGCACTAGCACCACCCCAGAATTAGTACAAGTTTCCGTTGGTTGAAGACAGAATTGTTCATACAGAGTTTGACTAGTTTTGAAAAAGTACAGAGCTCCCCATTCATAAAAAAAAAACACAGCTGACTGAGGCAGCACAGATGCATCAGATGAATCTGGTCAGCAGAAACTACTGTCTACCATTGTAGTTTATTGCTTTTGTGTCATCCCTGCAAACAAGACCTAACCAGTACAAACCAGCTCAAAAAATAAAAGATAATTTGAAAACCTTTGTTTTTGCATGTGACAAATGCAAACAAATTATTATTATTGTGACAAATTATTATTGTGACAAATTATAAGTGATATTAATTCAACTTTCAATTCAATTCAACTTTATTTGTATAGTGCCAAATCACAACATAAGTCATCTCAAGGCACTTTACAGTGTAAGGT
>JAUMHL010000030.1:26797517-26822858 GCA_032362345.1 Sandelia bainsii
CAAGGATTTTAGAGATAAAGGGCAGATTCGATATCGGTCTATAATTGGCTAAAACCCCTGGATCCAGAGTAGGTTTCACATTACACATTTTTTATAGTTTATATTACACACTGAAGTGTCCAGATGTAGACAATAACAGTCTTGGCAGTGGAAAAGCCATGACAGCCATACATGCCCATATCATATCACTGCCTCCACCATGTTTGATTTGTGGTATGCTTTGGACCATGAGTTTTTCCATTCCTTCCCCATACTTTGATCTTGGTTTTATCAGTCCAAATAATCTTATTCCAGAACTGGTCAGACCTTTTCAGGTGTTTTCTGGCAAAGTCTAATCTCGTGTTTCTGTTCTTGAACATTATCGGCATTTTGCACCTTGTTGTGAAACTTCTGTATTTACATTCATAAAACCGTCTCTCAAGCGTAAGACTTTGACACTGACACGACTACGTCCTCAAGAGTGTTCTTGGTCTTCTTGGTCTTCCAGGTCTTTTGCTGTTGCTGAGCTGCCAGTTAATGTCTAATTGATAAGAATGTTCCAAACTGTTTTATTGGCCACTCCCAATGTTTTTGCTATTTATCTGATAGGTTCATTTAGTTTTTTTCAGCCTCCAGTGAACAGCTACCAAGTGCAAATTTAACACTCAGAATCACCTCCAGGGCTTTTATCTGTCATGGAGTAACAAGGGTAGAGGCCACACCTGGTCATGCAACAGTTTGTCCACCATGTTTTCCATTGTTTGTAGGCCCTCAAGGGTCTTTGTGTGTGTATGTGTGGTTCTTGGGTGGTTGGTGCTGCACTTTTGTCAGACCCCTTAAGTTGGGGCTGGAGGTCTTGGCTTTGCTTGCATCATTGGGGTTTCGTTTCAGGTTCTGTGTGGTGGTTTTTATTTATCAGTGCCACAGTGATTTGAGGGACTAAGGACAAAGGGTGTCATTGTGCAGTTTGACATTTTGTGATGTTAATTTAGTGATTTGATGTCACAATATTGGTCACTTTGCTTTTAGGTGGATGTGAAGAACTTTGATGTGTATGAAAAGTGCTATATAAATAAAACCGAGCTCACTTGATTTAACATCGCCCCCGGATTATATGTTTGTATACCAGAGCTTATTTGCACACCAGCAGATATCATGGCAGACAAGGATTATTCACAAATCCGGATAACATTCTCTGCTGCACAGCTTTAGGGGGTGTTCCTACTTTTATTTCTGTGATGTAGGACACAACTGACACTTTGTCATCTTCAGTATCCTCTGAACTTCATCATCAGTGGGCTTTGTAGCAGTGCAGTAATTGAAAGGAAAATTACTTCTGTTGCAACGGACACTGTAAAATGGGGTTAGGATCAATAGGTGGTGTAATAGAATGACTGTACATGTAAGTTACTAACTCAGAAATTGGATTTAATGTTATGTGACCATTTCCAAATCAAACTTAAGATGGTAGTACCATGTCTGCTTCAACATCCTGTTACACCATAAATTTAATATACATACAAATAGTAATTCTGAAATACCTTCTGGGTTTTTAAGGGTTAATCTTTTAAAAATGCTCTGTAGCTCTGTGACTTGAATTTAATTATAATACATTAGTAGCACAAACTGGAGCTATAGAATCTGGTACAGTTCCAGCCTTGAGCCTCTGTTTTGTTATGCCTGTATCACTGAATTGTGACTTAACATATGTTGACATGCTGCAGTGGTCAGACTTCACGTTCTCCTCTGTTGGGAGACGGAGGAGAGGCTGCCGAGGCTGCTGTGGTCCTACGCTCATGGAGAAAAACGCCCTGACGAATCCTGTCAGCTCCACTTTAGTAACACATACATTTGACAGTAACATCTGTCCACTCTGTGCTCTCCACACCACATCTCTCCATCCCTCTCCTCTCCCCCATGCCCCTGTAATGCCCTCTTCACCTGTTTTTCCTCTTTCTACTTCTCTCCAACGGACCTCTCCAACCCTCCAATCTGCCCTTATCACCCTTATTTTTCTCCTGAGGTCCTTTGTGCTGCTCCTGCCTCTCTCAATTTTTTTTCTTTTCTCTCCTCTGTCATCTCTCCTGTTTCTGTTCTTTCACATCTACCATTTGTTCTTCCTCTGTTGGCCTCACTTTGTATCCTCTCTTCAGTCGTTTCCTTACTCGTTTCCTGTTGTTTTTCCTTCTCTTCCCCACCTATCGATATTGTTCTTTGTGCTCATCCTCTCCTGACTGTTTTCTCCGATCTGTGACACCTGTATCCTTATCTTTTTCTTTACTCGTCTTCTGTTCTCTCTTGCCTACCTTTCTTTACCCACTGTAACAATACTTTTTTCTTCTTTGTCCTTTCTTCCTGTCTGTTGCTTGTTTCTCTTCACCTACTACTGTGTTAATCTGACTGCAACAGTCCAAACTAGTTCTCTTTATCTCTTTTTCTACTGTATCTCTATCATCAGCTTTCTCCCTTTGTATTCACTTGTCACCTCCTCTTTCTCCTCATCTTTCTTCCTCTGCTGCCCTTGCTTTTGTGATCCTGCCGGCATCTGCATCCTACGCAGCATATAAATCACCTTTTACCACCGAGAGTCACTGCTCCCTCCTCCCGTTGTCCTAACTCTCTGAGAGGACAATGGAGAAGGAGCTGGTGAAGCCATGAGACGCTGCTACAGTGTGACCCAAACGGGTAAACCTAGTGAACTTTTTTTCTTCTTCTTTATTTCTTTTTATGTTAAGTGACTTATCATTCTGTCCATTGTAGAGATATTAATATATCCTGGGAGCAACGCCTCCTTTTTTACACTATCCATTTTTAATCCATCAATGTAATGAAATGAGTTCTATAAGGTACCAGAGAGAGGTTAGTTTAGCTTCTGCCACAGCAAAAACCTGCAAGAATAATTTTAACATGCTCAAAACCAGTAAATCCAGCATGCAGCACAGATTTACCGTATGTAGGAATGCAAGATTCCCAAATAAGAAGTCTGAGACCAAGGAGTGTAAACATGTTTTTCTACAAACTCTGTTCTTTTAAGAAAAGAACCCGAAATTCTAGATACTTCAGTCAGTACCGGAAAAGGACAGAGGTTTATAAAAAGATTCTTCTTGTTATAGTCACATTTCTTCGTTCCTTCGTTGTTACCAAATAGCAGTCTTCTTCATCGCTGCCTTTACTGGAAGATTGCTACTCATTCTGTTACCACGACCAATTGTTATAAAATGGAATAATGTGAGACTGGCAGCAGGAAAGTGAAACATGTAGCCTGTGTTCTTGCACAAATTTATGTTACAAATAAAGAGGATCCCCTTGTAGTGGGCAACTTCATGTTCAAACTACCTGCTGTCATTTATTCAGAAAACTTATTGCACAATCACCAATACAAGTTTCCTAAGAAATATACTGTAAATATGGTTCTTATAAGTGCTTGTTCTTAGAAGATTAATGACGCTATCAGTCATTTGTTCATTCTAGTTTTCTCTATCAATAGTACATTGCATTGTGGGACAGTAGTCTATTAACATCTTGTGGAGACTCACGGTTCGACTGTTTATTTTCAGGGTGTACTCTTGGCTTTGTCCTGTTGCCATAGCTATGCAGTATTTATTGATGCACCTCTCCAAACTGATGTGTCTATATGAGCTGTGATGCCTTTGCATAGGTCGTGTTTTGCTGATGTATTGGAGATGTGTCTTGCAGAAGAAGGCGGTTAATTAGTTAATGTAGTTTGCAGCACAGGCGGACTGTTAGTGACACCGGTTCACAGCACCTTGGAGAGGAGTTAAGTGATGCAAGAGATCGGGCAAACTGACAGCAAGGCTGTAAGAAGACGACGCTGTCTATATGCATGCAGATGTGGAGGCAGCCTCTCCCTCAGGACAGAAACCAAACCCCGATGAACAGGAAACAGTTTAACGGGACAGAAACAGACAGCACTGAGGATTAGAAGATGAGTTGAAATGTGCACAGTGTAATAATAAGATTATTATGATTGGTTGCTTTTGTTACAGAGCAGGCAAAGAATAGACATAAACCATGCAGAAACCGCTGTAATCATAAACCCAATTTGCACTGAAATGTGCTTCAAGGCTGACTATGAAAACACTTTTTACAGTTTAAGCTTCACAGACATTGTACTGAGCAATAACAAAAAAGCAACATTAACAAACAACTGCAGGTTATGTCTGTTACTGTTTATCAACCCATAGCACATTATGTTTCATGGATAATGTCCTTTATGTGCCTTCAGATAATATTTTTTTAAGGTGCAGTGTGTTAAGGCATTTAGCAGTGAAGCTGCACATTGCAACCATCTGAATACCCCCACCTCCCCTCTCCCAAGTGTCAGAGAGCTTACAGTGGCTGTATTATATATTACACAAATATAACCTGAATAAATACAAAATGCAGTTTTTAAATAATGATCATTTGTGAAGTGAAAAAAGCTGTCCAAACCCCCGTGGCTCTGTGTAAAAAAGTATTTGCTACCCTTTGCTCAACCATGAATGAACTGTGATTAACCACAGTTTGTAGAAAGCTGATTACTGCCAGACCTGTTACAGTGTTTCCCCTAGGTTTACAGCATTGACGCGCGTCAAACCTTTATTCACTTTCTGAATTGATACGTCTCGGCCACCGTACTTTCACTATTTATCTCGGTTATGATTCTGTTTTGGTAAATTTGCAGTGGTTATTGTATATTTGAAATATGCAGATATCCCCGATGCAGCACACGAGAACAGCGTGTGGAAAAGTTCACAAAATAATTTACTGTCACATCCTGACCGATCCTGAATCAGTGTCGGGGACAATTAATAATCATGAATAATTAATAAAGTTAGCGCTGTGGACCCCTGCAGAAATGCTCACAGAAGTTCTCACTGTGGAATTATTTATATGGAAGCTTTTATGCGATGTCTCCAAACGCACAAGAAATAATTCTACATACAGCTGGAAGGTTCCAGACTGTAGAAATGTTATTTAATGCTAGAAACATAACAACATAACAAGGAAAATGCACCAAAGTCATAGAAATAGATGGTTTTGTTTGCTAAATATCAGCTGTACAGTGGAAATATGATTGTATAATGTATAATGGTAGGGGAAACACTGTGTTGAATCAAAAAATCACTTTAATAGAAGCTGTCTGACAAAGTGAAGCTAAAAGATCTTAGTACAGAGAAAAAGTATACACTTACAAACCATAATAACATGCAAGAAGCACACATTGAGAGATATTTATTTTACTGTATCCTCTCTAAATTTACCATTGTGATGGCAGAGTCCAGCTACTTTAGCATCACTTTGAAAATTTGTCGCTCATCAGTGATTTGCTTCTGGGAAAGGCCAAACCAGTGTTTATCCTTGTTTTGTGCAGTTGCATGTCATGATCTCGTTTTGCTTCTTTGATGACGTGGATTCATGCTCCCTTCCTTTTTCTTGTGGTAAATTATGTAAAAAATAGGATGCTCCATTTCTCCAAATGTTGGATACTCTTTTTTCTTTGTCTAGAGCCAGGTTGGTTTGTCTGTTTGGGGCTACTGTACAAGATGGCAGTGCAAGTTTTGGCCTCTGTGAAAGGTGATGTGTTCCTTAGGTAGAAGACTCATTCTAAGGTAAAGAAAAGCAATGATTGCATTGAATGCATTTTTGCTAATATTCCTCTCAGTCATAATAACTTTGTTGTTTGCATAGACATTGATCTGCTGAACTAACATGACTTTACACATTGAACTCTCTTGGTGCTTGGGCCCATGTCAGCTTTGGCTGTTTTTAATCTATCTTATCCAACTACCAATCCTTTAGCCTTTTCTTGAATTTTTTGCAATTTTTAAAACATCTACAGGCTACAGTCATTCATATTTCTTTACATTTTTATTTGAGCATTTTTCCTTCAACTCTGAAATTACACAAGTTAAAAAATTATCTTTTTTATCCTCTGGAATGTTAATCTACAAACCCCATTTGCAGAAAAGTTGGTACTTTTTGTAAAACGCTTACTAAAGTACAAAGAACCAATTTTCAGTGTTTTCACTGACCAACGCAATTTTATTTTAATAATATAAGCAAATTCAGAGTTTGATGCCTGCAACACAACAAATTTGGGCCAGAGGCATGTTTACCACTGTAATACATTACCTTTCCTTACAAACACCTTTTAATCATTTGGAAACTGGATACAAAACACAATTAAGACAATGATGCAGTTTTTCAAGATTGACCTGATACATGAGATGGGACATAAACTTCTTGACTTGTCTTGGTGTTTACTCTGGTTTGTACAACTGATATTTGGGTGCATCATAACAACATTTGCACTAGAACAGAATATGGAAAAACAATCAACACTGCCACATTGCCCAGGTGTAGTTGCCAGCTAACTTCCAAACGATTAGCTTATTGCAAAAGGCTGCAATGTGGACCCGATATGAAAAATATGCAGTGAGTCTGTCCCAGAGCAAAATGATGACTGCCCTCTTTTGCACTAGAGGAAAGTGAATCTGTTTAATTACTGGATATTTAAAAAGAAATAGTAAAAATACATGTTAGAATAAGTTAATATCATTTCAGTTCTTTTCTCGCATTAGAATGTATTCTGTATGAAGCACTGACTGCATTTTAGCAGGAAGAAGCTGATCATATATCGGACAGAAAGGCAAGCTGCATCTGCTAGACTACAAGATAGCTGAGGGGTGTACAGTTAAAGGCATGTTGTGCTCCTTTAATTTAGTGTGTGCTGCACACTATTGAGAATATTGAGCTGAAGCTTGACTTTACAAAATTAAATCACAATATCTGTCAGAAGTATCGCAATTAGATATTTTTATCAAATTGCACAACCCTCGTTCTTGCCTTTTGTACTTATTACACCTAATAATAACGTTATTACAATGACAGCTGCTATCCTCTTATTACTATTACTATTAATGTTACTGTTCTTATCAGTAACCTTTTCTAGATTCAAAATACAAAAAACTTTATTAATTCCAGAGAGAAATTGTTTTGTCTTATTACAGAAAAGAATCACAACCTGTAACAAAAAAGATCACCAACTCAAAATATGCAATCCTTAATGCACAAATACACAAAAAGCACAGAATACACAAAACAAAAACTCAATAAGAACAAGGAAATCTAAAAATGGATGAAATAGGATAATAATGACATAAATAGTGATTATGATTGTTGTCCTCCCCTCTCCTCTTTACAGAGTGGGGAGGAGTTGTATAGTTTCATGGCCATGGGCAGAAAGGATCTCCTCTGGCGCTCTGTGGAGCACATGAAATTGATCAGTCTCTGGCTGAACGTGCTCCTCTGTCCAGCTAGGACACTGTGTCGAGGGTGGGAGGGATTGTCCACGATTGAGAGGAGTTTGGACAGCACCCTCCTCTCAGCTCCAACAGCTACTTCTATTCTTCTTTTATTATTAATGACTGTTGTTTTGCTCTGGGATCTGACGAACCTTATTTCCATTCTGACAACATATTTTAAGATCACCCACCAGCTCAGTCCCTCACCACATTAGGAAAACATTTTGTAACATTAATCACTCAGTGCTGACTTTGCTTTCACACCCACACTGTAGATGAATGGCTTCACAGACAAATGGCTGATCAAAGCAGCAAGAAAACCTCCATATGGAGACTCAGGTAGTTCGGTGACCTCCTTTGGTTTCTCTCTTGCTCTCCATCATTCTTCCTCTCTCTGCTGACTCATGAGTGGTAACCAAAGCCAAATCCCCTGGTAATAACAGTGCTGGTACAGCCAGGAGCCTCAGCCACTCAGATAGTGATGGAGTTGTGGTACTTTGAGAAACAGAGAGATGATGAGAGAGGCACGAGATAGGAGGGAATGAAAGCCACAGAAAGAAGAGGAAGAAAATGTCAGAAAATAGAAGGATACATGAAAGAGAAAGGCAAAGTAGGAAACTCAGAACTGCAAAATAGGAGAAGAGTGAAAATAACAGCATGACAAAAGGGACAAAAGGGTATAAGAAAACCTAGATTTATTTTCTTGTTTCCTAAAAGCATAGTTCCAAGTTAGATTACTTAGATTTAGATAAGATTACTTATCTGTGATGTGAGCTATAAATTCAACTACATCGAATTCATTGAAAAACAATATTCTCACAAGTGTCACAAGATGAAACTGCATAAATACTACAGTCCAGAAATTGAGATGACATGAAACAGAGAAGAGTTGTGGCCACCTGCTGCCACAACATGCACATTACACTGGACACCATGCTAGACTCTGGCCTGGTGTGCAAAAAGAATCTTTAACTGAACTCTGCACCATACATGTTACGCTGAGTGAATGACACTGGAAGTACTTCAGCTGTGTTTTCCAGTCGTCTGTTTTATGCACAAGACTCCGACTGAACAGGCGTGCTTTTATTTTAAGCTGCTCTGCTAACATACTGCTCACAGTTCGCCTGCTAGACAATGCTCACATGAAAAATGGGCAAGTGTAAGCATCTGAGTGACTTTGACAAAGACCAAATTGTGGCGGTTAAGTGACTGGGTTAGAGCATCTCCAATATGACAGTTCTTGTGTCCTGTTCTGCAGTGGTCAGTACCTACCGCAAGCGTTGCAAGGAAGGACAACAGATGAACCAGCTGCCCATGCTGGTTTTAATGTTGTGGCTGATTAGTGTAGCTTGATTAGCATGAGCCAGACCAAACTGGTGAGCTACATTTCTACAACAGACCAAACTGGTGAGCTACATTTCTACAACAGACCAAACTGGTGAGCTACATTTCTCATGAAAGTAAAGAACCTGTATTTTTGACATGCTTCCTGCTAAGGCTTGTGAATGTTTTTAGCCTTGAAAACTTTAGCTACAGTAAAGTATGGCATGAATGTAATATATATCAATATCAAATCAATGTAATAGCAGTTCAATCCCAGCAGCAATTGTGATGTATATATAACTGTTAAATGTTGCAATTTAATTATATAAATACGTACATGTATGAAAGTGAAAATCTATACTCTGCTTATGTGCAGTTTGCTCATTATCTACACAGATAATTAAGACATGACCGGTCAGTCTGTTTTCCAGTGTGCATTGTTGCTAATTAAGCTTGCGTGTCACTAGATTTAGTGATTTCAGGCCCCTTTAGTGACTTAAAAAAAAATTGCCTAGCAACAAATCTAGCAACATTTTGGCTGGAGATTTTCACTGAGGTGAGTCTTTAAAATTTGTCAGTCTAATGACAGCATCTTCATCTTGAAATTCTTCACCACCTTCATTTGTGTGGCACATCTTAACCCCATTTATTAATATTATTGCTGTTTTTATTTATTGGTTTGTTAATATTTGAATTAAGTGAAATTATTTTTGTTCTGTTTGTTTCTAATAAGGAGAAAGCTGTTGTAAACCTGGCCACCAGGTTTGTTCATATTCATTCCACTACCATATTATGGTGGTGGATGTAATCATCATTCATGCCCACAGCACATAAGCTTCCTTTTTTCCCCCATAAAATGTAAAAAGCCTGTATCTAACCCAAAGCTACTGAAGATTGGAGCTAGAGCACATTTATAGGAGTTAAGAGAGAAGCGGAACATTCAGAGAGATCTGTGGGAGTTATAGCTCAGACAGAGAATATAACAATTTAATATTTAGATGTAGAGAGAGTCAGCTCTAACAGCACATTATGAACTGGCTTTAGACCCCACAGGAGGCCATCAGCTTTCATTAGCTCCAACTTTACATTTCTGAACTGCAGCCAAAACTAGCCACTACCTATTAAACTATTGTTGCTTTTAGCATTCAAACTCCCACATGAACCTTAACCCTCCCACCCTTTACTTCTAACTATGTGAAAGAGTGTATAATTGCGATGTACGTAATCAGAAGCCCCATGAAATGGTCCTCAGTTTCATTGTAATTCCGTTTAGATGGCTGTATTTTGTTTTTCATCACTCTCTTGCAGGCTGCATGCTCGCTAATTACAAAACTGACACAGTTCGATGTCCCTGTGTGACTGTGATATTCATCTGAAACAGACAAAATAGAAGAAATAAACAAGAGCTGTCTGATACGCTTCTATTTTGAGCTGTCATTCAATGTGATTTGCAATGAGAAATTCACCTTCTATTATGCCTGGATTTCTTTTTGTGTATAAAAATGCACTCTGAAGAGCAACATAACAGCCGCTGAAAACCTTGTTACTGCTGACCTCGAGTGGTTTAACTTCTCCCCTGCATTGATTTAAAATCATGCTACATGTCCAAAATATTGTATAATAACTGTCTACAGGCTAAAACTTTACAATAAACCGACCGTGAACCTCTCGCTAGTTCAGATGTCCGTGCTAAAAAACTACAGATGCACGGATTCCAATTTTCTACCAAACTACCAATTCAGATTTTGGATAATTGACAGCATACACAAACATTTTTGTAACTTTTATTCATTGAAGAATGTAATTGTAATTAAAAACTCAACTATTAAATAACTTAAACATTTTCTGTTTTTCTCTCACTCTCATTTAAACAAATTCCAAAATAAAAGTGCTCCAGGTAACTGGACAAACCTCCAAGTGAAAGTGAAGTGCAGCATTTGTACTTTTCCAGATGTAAACAGGTACAACAAGTAGAACAGAAGAACATAACAAGGCACCAAATGTTTCCGTGTCCGCATTTTATTTTGGCCTTACAGGTATTAAAAATTGCAAGCTTTGTGTCTTCTTCACTCACCGTAAAGAACCTACACCCCAAAGACGTGTGTGTGGCTGTGATATTACTGTTTGTGTAACTGTGTGCGTGACACAGTGCTGCCCCCACCACGAGCCTGAAGCATGGGTAAGTCCAACCAGAATGATGACTTTGAGCAGGGGAGCAAAGCGAGCGAACAGCTCCATGAACGAGGAGTGGAAATTCTCACAGCTCCACACCGATCGGTGCTTGTCGTGAACCATCGTGCTTGTAAATGTGACTGGCACAGAATCGGATATCAGTCATCTTTCATGGCTGATTGAGCTTATAACCAGCTAATTCTGATCTCCAGCTGGTCGATTGGTGCGTCATTACTAAAAACTTTTTGAAGTGGAGTTTTTTTGAGCAACATTTACTGTGTTTATCATCAATAACACACTTGGCTGTACTGAGTACACATTTTCCTGCTTCACAAACATTGAAAGAAAACTGACACAGAAACAAACAAAAAAAAGCTGTGTGTTGTAGAGAAAAACAGTTTGATGTCTCACTGTACAAGCAGATAATAAATTTGAGGTAATCAAATTGCAGTATATAAACAATATAGGTGGGCAGAACAGAGCGGTTTGTTACACTGAAAAGGTTTTCTGTGCAGTGTGTGGTCATTAATTAATGCTTTGTGATGGCAAGATATTGGATGAGTAAAGATTTGTAACTAAATTAACTTTGTCTGGATACTTTTGTGAGGTGCTTACGTTTAAAACTGGTGCCCTGGAGAATAGTTGTCCTTAGTAGCTGTGCAGAGCTATCAAATATGTACCCTACAAAAATTCCAGTTTTATCACGTGACTCAACTGAGCAAACAGAGGATGGATGATGAGGAAACAGATGAATTATGATAATAAGAATGGGGATGAAGGATTGTTATCAGAGTGTTGTGTGAAAGGAATATCACACACTGGTATTTTTAAATACTTTACAGAAGTAAACTGAGTCTGGCAGTGAGTTAACATGCCTAAACACATGCTGCACAGCAACAAACTCAGAGAAAAAACGTGAAAAGTAGAGGGAGATTAGTAGTGTTATAGCCAAAATAGCATTTTGAAAAAGCTCAAGGGGAAGGGAGAGGAGAGACATAAAGAGACCTAAAGGATAGCGTGAAATGACTGTCTGCAGGGAAAAGAAATGAGAAACATTCATTCACACAAAAAGGCATAGCAAGAGAGAAAGAGAGATGGCTGGCAACAGACAGAGAGAGAGAAGGAGCGAGGGAGAGAATGGAGCAAGACCAGAGGGGAAAAAATGGCAGAAGATTAAGGATGGAGTGATGGAGGAGGGGAGAGAGGGAGATAAAAGTCTCTGAGGGGCTGGCTCTTTTACCATCCATCTCCTCTGTTCTGCTGCAAAGAGAGGGAGAGAGGCAGTCACTGGCTTGGACATCAAACCTTTATTGACAGTGCTGCAGCATCCACGCACAGACACACACTGTACAACAGCAATTACGACAGGCATAGAGCTCTGAGGCAGGCTGGAGGGAGAACAGAGCACTCTGTAGCAGTGGTGTAACTAAGGGGAGCTCCCACACTTCTTATTAGAAAATGTCATTTTCTTGGTTGAGATGAAGAAAGATACAGTATAGATATAAAAAAACTAATTTTCAATCTCATAAAGATTTTGGATTGTAAAATGTCTCTTGGACCAAAGTGGTAATGACTTTGTTGAGGCTGAGAAGCAGCAGTTGGACATTTTGTATTTGTAGTTTATCTCTAAGGCTTGAAGATGCATTCTGCAGGCAACCATGTGCAAGCGTGTCTGTAGGTGTACAATCAATATGTACATACTGCAGAAGCTACCCAAACAAAGCAAAGCCAAATGGAATGGTTCTGTATTTAGATGTGTACAGTTTCTGTATCTAAATGTTTTATAGTGCTTGTCATGAGTTTTTCTTGATACTTACTACTATCTGAGCTTGGAAGAAGGCAGGAAAAGAGGGTGTTCATTCAGCGTTACCTCAGACCAGTGTGCGTAGAATGAGCAGCATTTGAACAGAGCAGCTGCAGCTCCTGTATAAAATAGGTTTGTATGGATTCCATACAAGTGGTGTTTGACACATGACATAAAAAAAAAAACACAGCTCAAACACTTGCTGTGCAGACACCAAGCCCCCAAGATGTGGTGCAGCTGTGAAGCAATTTTGGCATAGTGTCCAAAACCATGGTACTGAAGCTTCCACTTTGGTTATCTGGCGTTGGTCGGTTATCTACCTTTGACTTTCTGGTGCTGTTGCTCATATGATTGATGATTTCTCTTTAATCTCTTAAGTTGACACATAACCAGGTAAGGCCAATTTATCCTGGTCTACCTGTGATGTTTGTGTTAAGGCCCTTCACTCTGTGCTTGTTCAAGAGGAGCAGATTCATGTCCTCTTATGGACACACTTTCACAGGGTCCACCTAGCCCTCAAAACTTGTACTGTTTTTCCTTACTCTTTATTGTCCTTCACTTCATCTCTCTGTTACTAAGGGCAAAAACACCAGCCATGTTGTGTAACAGTGTTCTTATTTTACTGCCAAACAATATACCAGATGTGCTGTATACACAGGAGATGTAATAAAGCTACAGTAGCTTGGAATCCAGGAGTGAGGGAGCGACTGTGTTGCTGACCATCAAGGTGCATACTGTAGCTGTTTGGAAATGGAAAAATGGAAACAATGTCCTGGTGTGGTACAGAATCTCAGCACATTAGGGGTAAATGTCAATCTCAGTCTAGTATTCCTCTTTCCTCTTCCTCCTCGGTTATGTTCATCCCTCTCGCTAATTTCCCAACCTCATTCTGTCACTTGCCCCTCCCGCCCAGGCCAACCCCTCATATACATGAAGGCTGCACTAGAAAGATGCTGTGCAGCCAGCATGAAGGCGCTATTGGCAGAACTACCACAGAGACAGCGATTTATGGACCGTATCAGGTGTGTGTATGCAATTATGCGTAGGCACGCGTGTGGGTTTGCATTTGAGGAATTACACTTTATGATCTCATGGAATTTTCCTAATTTAGTCTGGAGATGGGAGAGAGTGCGACAGAAGCAAAGGCAAAGGGGGTGAACTACTGTAGGTAAATTTTGAAGATGAGTAAAGTGAAGGGGAAATGCAGAAAGAGTCATTCCTACAGGGCCATATGTGGTATTTTTACATTTAATTTATCATTTGGATTTGAAAGGAAATCTGTTGGATTGCTTTACAGCTCCAAATAAGCAAGAGAGAGCTGTGCTGAGAGGGCAAACATCCAATTCAAAGAGGGAAAGGGTAACACGAACAGGGCTTGTGAGACACAGTCTTATTTTAAAACACCTCAGGCTGGTTTTGTGATTAATTTTACTTCAACTTGAGAGCAAATGGAAGTGGGGAAAGGGACAAAGTGTTTAAATCAAAGTTGGACAGTTTCCGGCAACATTGTGCTCAGGCCTGGCTTATCTTACATGAGCCTAGTAGCCCTGATCCACAGGATTCATCACAGCCCTGTACAGCTACTTGAACTTGGGTATTTAAGTCATTGATCTTGTAATTATTAATTCACAAGATTGTAAGAAATATTCTCACTGACTTTTAACCTGCTAGTTAATTCCATATATTAAGGTCTAATAGCTAAAACTAATGGTGCTTTCATGACTTCTAATAAGAACAAACAGCATAGGTCATGTCAGCCTTTGATTATTTATGTACACTTCATTGGTTTCACATTTCAAAGGTTTTCGGTTCCTTGCTGTCCTGTTACGATTTATTAAATTTGAAATGCATAACTCACTTTGGATGTAACAAATGCAGCTACCATGACGATAAAACAGGTTTTTCAACATTACACTCATATTTATACACGTGGACATATTCGTTTAAAACTGAGCAAAGAATTGTGGATCAAAAGCAGTCTAACTGGAAGAGAGATGGATGGACTGCAACAGAAGACAAAGGGTCAATAGAGAGAAAGTGAAGGCTTTCAGACTCCCTGGCCAGTCAATGTTTCACTCGCTCTACGTTTCATTTAAATGTGTGTCTCATATGTTCCAGTAGATTTTGTTTATGGTCTGTACTGTGTGGCATGCTTTGCTGCAAACCTAATTTCAAGGACAATAAAGTCTGAAACTAGATTTAGTGCACGAGGCAGCAGGAGAGGTGAGGTGCTAAAGGTGAATCGTTGAATAATGGAAGAACCCAGGAGGAGACGGACAGATGGAGTGATGGACAATAGGAGATAAAGAGAAAAAACCAGATAGAATAAAGGAGGACACTGTGGTTTCATGAAATGTTGGCAAATGTGTAAGCTGTGTGTATGAAAATAGAGAAATATATTTCTACAGGAAAGAATTAGAAAAAGGAGAGTAATTTGGTTTTTAACAGTGTTGTAAAACCTCAATGTGTGGAGTCCAGTCCAGTATATTGACTACCTTAGTTTATTAGCTTACTTTGCAAAGTCAGTGGTCAATAATCAGAGGAGTTTAAAATGTGGAGAAATGACAAACCATTATATACAGGTGCATCTCAAAAAAAATAATTTGTAATTGAATTCATAAGTAAAACATTCATATACATATAGTCTAGATTAATTAGTGAAATATTTCAACAGTTTTTTGTTTTAATTTTGATGATTTTGGCTTATTGTCATGGCTAGTGAAATAAAAAATGAAGTATCCCAAAATATTACAATATTTAATTTCAATTTTAAGAGTTTGATTAAGTTACTATTTATACAATTTAAATACTGTGTCTAGTTCAGTACACAAAACCACAGGGAAGACTGCTGACTTGACACCCTCCACAAAGAAGGGTAAACCTCAGAAGGTAATCGCTGATAGGGGCGAGGTAGGAAAAGGTGCAGGAGCAACAGGGATGACCTTTGTCAAGAAAAGGCGATTCTGGAAGTCCTTGTGAAGCTCTCCCAGGAACTTGGAGTCGGTGCATCAAGAGTCACCATGCCCAGATGTCTTCAGGAAATGCATTACAAGTGTTGCATTCCTAGTATCAAGCCACTCCTGAACCAAAGTAAAAGTCAGAGCCAAATTACCTCAGTTAAAGAATAAAATATAAGCAAATAAAAGTAAAGTTTGCATTTCATTCGGAAATCAAGGTCCGAGAGTCTGGAGGAAGAGTCCAAGTTGCTTGAAGTCCTGTGTGAATTTTCCACAGTTAGTGATGATTTGGGATCATGTCATCTACTGGTTTTTCCCAACTGTGTTTTATCAAGTCCAAAGTCAATGCAGTCGTCTACCAGGAGATTTTAGAGCAAATCAGGCATCTGTCTGTTTATGGAGATGCTGATTTCTTTAGCAGCAGAAATTAGCACCTGTCTGCAGAGTCCAAACTACCACTGGTTTTCCGACCATGATAGTACTGTGCTTGACTGGCCAGCCAGCTCACCTGACCTGAACCCCATAGGGAATCTATGGAGGATTGTTAAGAGGAAAATGAGAAATGGCTCAAAGCAGCCTGGTCTTCAGTAATGCCTCAACAGTGCAGACACAGACGGATCGCTTCTATGCCATGCCGCATTGATCCAGTAGTTTGTGCTAAAGGAGCCACAACTAAGTATTGAGTGCATAAAAGAATAACTTTTCAGAAGCTGGATGTTTCTGTATTGTAAATCATTTGATTGTAGGAAATATTCTCAGTGACTTTTAACCTGACCCCTGATTTTTCAATTAGTCCCACCAACAAATCACAATTTCGTCACATAACCTTTAAACATCTGTCAGAGTTAACAGCACGTGAAGAATACTAACGGCATTGTAATGTAGTGGTAAGGACCCCATTACCCAGAGTGGTCTTTGAGCAATTTATTGCTCAAACCCGAGCAAACAACTATAGCTGTGAAGAAACGAAACATTTACAAGTGGGGAAAAAACACAGTTTACAGGAAAACCACGCATACTGATCATAATTTACTCTTTGACTCTCACCAACCTCTAGAACATAAAATGGGAGTGAACAGAAGCCTACACCACCGGGCAGAGACGGTTCCTACTAGGACACAGGGAAAGAAGAAAGGACACAGACATATCAAAGAGGCACTCAAGGCATGCGGTTATCTAAACTGGACCTTTGTGAAATCCAGGAGAAGATCAAATATGAGCACTTCTACAACTGGAAATAACAGACGGAACAGCATTGTCATTCCCTATGTTGCTTGAGTATCCGAAAAAGCCCAGGAGGATCTTCAACAAACACAGCATCCCTGTACATTTTAAACCAAGCAACACACAGGGGCAGAAACTGGTCCACCCCACGGACAAAACACCCAGACCCAAACAGAGCACTGTAGTATCTGCATTTTAATGCAGTGAAGCATGTACAGATTTTGTACATAGGAGGGATTAAACAACAACTTCACAAACGCATGGCATGACACAGGAGCCAGCACACCAGGGCAGGACTCAGCAGTACATCTGCATCTGAAAGACAAGGGCTGTTACTTTGAAGACAGTAATGTTTATATTCTGGACAGGGAGGACAGCTGGTTCAAACGAGGGGTGAGGGAAGCTTAACTTCTTAAAAAACAAGTCCAATTGCCACTGAACAGAATTCCTGGGATCATAGAGGTGCTAAACAGGATTTGTAGGGAGCAAAGTGGAGAATAGAGACAACGCTCAAACACCTAACTACTGAACCCCTTTCCCCTGATGTGAGGTCGGGATTAGCTCTCCAGCAGGGACCTTGGAGCAGATATTGAGTGGTCAGAGACCAGATGCTCTCTCTTCTTACCTAGCTAATTCACAAGCCTGAAAAAATACTGAATTTTCTCCATTCACTGGGATTGCTGGATTACTGCGATTTATGTCCTAATGCTTGGGTTTCATCTACGTGTGTATGAATGCTCTGTTGTACGTGCAACGGACACACATACAGCAGAAACTAAGAGAACCAATAAGGGGTCAAAATTTAGTGTTTTGTTTCTAAATGTAACTGACTACCAGTGAATGACCTGTCTGATCACCAGATCTGCGAGTCAGTTGGGGTCTTGGTTTAAGGCCCGTCCAGAGCACTAATGTTTGTACTCCACTAAGTTTGACCATGTTTGAAGTCCATCCATCCAGATGATTTCTGATGCCATCTCACCATCAGATGGCACTCGCTTAACTATCAGACAGCCATTTGTAGAATTAAGGACTGGAATACATGTCATGTACAGTATACCGTCTTTAACTGGTCCATATACAACTAAATACAAACAAATAGATTCATACTCTTGGACATAACATGATGTGACATATGCATGTTTAAGTATGCAAAGGTACAAAAAAAAATACATAATGCATACACACATAAATCCATGGTCAAACTGTAGATATACCTAAGCATATGCTAATACATACAATCACATAAAACATCTTTATATTCACACATGCATATCCACCTGGCCATGCATATACACACAGGCACCTGTTCATACACACATGAAAAAAACACACAAGTCACATGAACATAAAAAATTCCATAAATACCCGTACTGTCAGGAAACACATAAACAGCATACACACACTTAATCAGGGGCAGAAAGCCATGACACACAGGCGCTGATGCAACTTAATGACTAGAATAATTTAAAAGAAAGCTTAATATTTAAACCCCCATCTCACTCACACACATACACACACCCTCTTCTCACACTCCACCACCCACAGTGCTTAGCCTCCACGCTGCCTCGGCTCACATTAATTTTTAAAGGATCGCTTTTATTATGCTTTGGTTTTATTTGTGAGCAATAACGGCATGGTGAGTAATACTCCCGTCCATCTCTGAGCAACTATTCCGGCGGGGGAGTTTATGAGCGTGCACGCCACAGCCCAGCACTATGTGATATTTGCTGAATGGCAATTATCCTCAAGCTCGGTTGTTGGTTTGGATCTTAAGGTGTACTGCAGTCAAATATTGTGTTAATGTTCATGCTGCGGTGTGTACTGGAGGTGTGTTCCCTCCATTGCAGAACAAAAGCATGCTGTGAAAGGGTTTCCACATTCTCACAAAATGAAATGTGTACACTGTATTTTATTAACTGGCCCAATTTAGACTTTTTTAAAGTCACATTATGAAATGAAATGCCTCAAATGAATGGGTGTCCTCTGATAATAAAATTATGTTTCCTCAAATTAATTAAATGCCTTATTGCCAATCCTTGTCTTCTTAAAGTGTTACTGTTTGCAGTATTTTGCTTACAAATACAACATTTAGTTGTAGTTGTATAGTGAAGATGCCTCAGTATACTATTGCTGCCTCACTGTATGATTGTAAATTAGCAGGAAGTCATGTTTTAATAGTTCTGTGGTGCAACATTATTTTATTTTTTTAGTACGATAATTAGCATTCCCAATTAGGGCTGTAACGGTTACCTGTTTCATGGTAAACCATGGTAACATTCCTGAGAGTATAACCGTTTTGATTTTAATTTGAATTATTATTAGAACTGTGGTCAATTACTTTACTTTGAAAAACTCTCCCACTTAAGGGTGACATGATGTCCAGCATAAACCAAAGGTTAGCCTCAGCCAGACACACGGATCAGGGACTTGCTACGTGCTGAGCTGTATGTGCTGGCTGCACTAACTTCACTTCAAATTGTGGTACCAGCTCTTGTACTGACTCACTTTGTACATAACAAGCTGCCACCTGCCTGCTGAAAAATGCTGACAGTAGACTCGGTGCTGGTTAGTGTGTTAGCATGTTAGCTCTTTAGCATATTAGCTTATGAGCCTGTTAGCTTGTGGTTAGTTAACCTGCATGAATCCTATTGGCTGTGAACTTTTGATGAATCTTGCTGCTGCTGCAGTTTGGTTAAGGTAAATACAGAACTTTTAGTGTCGGTAATATTTTTGCATTTTAATTAAAATACTTCTCTCCAGGTTATTTGTACTACTAAGACTCACTGATTTCATAAATTATTAGCTTTCTGTAGCTGGCAGACACTAATTGTGAGGATAAATGCATGTTGTCTAATTTCCACTTGACCTGCACTCTCCTTGTAAGTCACTTTGGATAAAAGCGTCTGCCAAGTAAAGTAAAGTAAAGTAAAGTCTTTGATTGAAAGGTTTACAACACCCAGTAAGTAATAAACTTGAATACTAGTACATTTTATAGGGGTGTGTGTGTACAGAGCATAAACACTTTGAATTTGAGAGGATTATTTGTGATTTTTATTTTCTCCAAAATTCCTGCTCAGCACCTCTCAGTAATTTACACCTGAAGTCAACGCAGTACATCTGTCCTGAGTGTGCGGGGAGGACGACAGCTATGTGTCACTCACTTTCAGTGTGCCCAGTGTTTCCCAGCAGGGATTGCAAGCCATTCATATATTTATAACCCAGGTAAAAGCAAACTGCAGCACAGTGCACATTATAGCAATCAGCACACACTAGGTGTCGCCCAGAGGTGTCGTACTATACGTCAGCAGCATCCCAGCAAATGTTCAATTACTATACTCAGCATCCAGAGTGCTGCATGATTGCTCCTTTAAGAGAAGCTATTTGACACTGTACATTACACTGAAAGTGAAAAAGTATTTGCCCTCTTCCTGATTTTTTAAAATTTTGCTTATTTGTCACACTTAAATTATTCAGATCATCAAACAGATTTTAACATTACACAAAGATAACCTGAGTAAATACAAAATGCATTTTTCTTAAATGATGATTTCATTTATTAAGGGACAAAAGCTCCAAACCTGGCTGGTCCTCTTTGCGTTCTTTCCTTCTGTTAATACTTTTATGCCAGATGTATCCAAGGGCATTTTTAATTTCCTACTATCAACACAAGATTTCAGCTTCTTGTAAGAACAAACAAACAAAATATTTTAATGTTTCTTAAAGTGGTAACAACACCCGCAGCAGAGGCTGTAATAGCCGTGGATAACAAATTCTTATCGTGTCTTTGCCATCTGCTCTCAATAAATGAAGCGGAGGTCTGCCTGTAACGCCTCAGCCTTTCATTCCTCAAGTCTGTCTGCAGCAGCTGGCACAGTGGCAACGTTTACACTGCGAACAAGCCACCAACCTGGCCTTTTCAAGGTGACACAGCACCCCAAATTAACAAGTACAGAAAACAAATAGTTTCTTTCTCACGCTATCACAACTCTGTGAAAGTTGACATACTGAAATAACACTAATGTTTAAAGGATGAAATCAAACTGATTTGTTCTGTGGCGTCGTCAAAGAGAGAAATCGGCACTCAGGAGAGACGAGTAGCAGAGGTTAGCTCTGCACTTGGCATTCAGCGAGGATTAAAGACAGCTAATGCTGACCTTTAAAAGTCAAGAACACTTCAGTTATGACTTCAGTCTTCTCTTTTTCTTTATGTGACTCGTGACCTTGATGTTTCGTTCAGCATAATAAAAGAAGTTGTCATGCAGGGTGCAGGTCTGAGACACCTGAGGAAATACAAAACCCTTTTCTACAAAAGATGGGACTTTTTCTAAAATTAAATAAAAGCTCAGGTCTGTGGTTTGTATTTATTTATCTGACAAAAGTCCAAAGAAATAAATCTATGTTTTTCACAACTTCATTGTAAATACAAGCAAATTTGTAGTTTGATGTTTGCAATACACTCAACAATTGGAACAGAGTCATGTCATTTGGGAACTGAGAATACTAATTGTTTGGGAATATTTTCCCACTCTTGCTGGAAACAAGACTTAAGCTGCTCAACAGTTCGTGGTCACTGTTGTCTGATTCTCATCTTCATGATGTGCCATACATTTTCTATAGGGGACAGACGACAAATACAGTAGCTTTTACAGAAAATTCTAAATATAAAATCCAAGCAAAACAGGCCAAGAATTGAGGCGTTTGATTCTGCTTCCTTTGGGATTTTTTTGGTAGCTTGTCCCTCATGAGTTACAGTTCACTACAGTGGGGCTTATTTTCTGATGATGAAGCAAAAGCTCCTGAACATCCCTCACACTTTCTTTCAAAGATAGTCATCATGTGATGTCAGGTATTGATTTGAAATGTCATTTTGAAGCTTTTGAGAGATGTATAGGTGGATTGGCTACCCTACACTACATGCAATGCAGGTCCTCGATACACTGTCTTGAAATGCTGCACAGAAAGGGAGGTTGCATCATGCATTTGCATTTTTATCTGCATTGTATTTATCATAACACATCCAACTGAAATCACATCTATTTGTCATTTCTGTAGTTTAAAATTTATTTTTTTATTTTTTATGATTAAAAAGAAGAAATAGTCAGAAGAAACACACAAGTCTGTGTTTGATTAACATAAAGTAGAAGAGTCTGGCTCAAGAATCGAAGAAAACAAGCTTTTGCTGTAGTTATGTACACTATGTCACTTACAGTGTGTTGTTAGTGGTATTTAAGAGGACAAAGTGCACCAGGGTCCCACCAGCTAATTAGCTATCCAGCCTGCAAACTGGTGTTAACAGTTTCCTTTTCCCTGGTGAACGTTTGTTTGCGGCTCGTTCAATAAGCTGAAGTGCAGAACACAAACCTGTGTTGATGCTTGTAAGTTAGATAAGAAGCAGACTAGCAGTAATGCTAATGTGGGTTGTTGTTCAGAGTCTGTGGCAGCAGCCTGTTATATTTCGTAGCAGCTGTCTGGCTCTGTGTGACCATCTGCTCTGGCTATGATACAACACTGACGTTACTGCTTTGTGCCACATTTGATTGGCTGTAGCCAACTAGGGTCTCCATCTTTGGTGACAGATACCTCTGTTGAATTGATTCAAGACTATGGGGTGACATCATGAAATCAAAAAATGTAAGGTGTTTCTGATTTGTGGCACTTTCAAGTATTAAAATCTATATTGAAAACCTTTGCATGGCAGAAACAGAATTTATTATAGCAACATTAGCTTCACACTACTACTGAATTTAAAACCCCTGTTTCCCTTTAGCACTCGGTTTCATGTGAATAATAATAATATTTTTGGTGGATTTGGTGTCCCTGTATATACAGCCATGTTCAATGTTCAGTCAGACATTCAAAAACTGTTTCACACATGATAGAGATAAAACAATCATGGCCACCGTAATAAGGATACAGATGTTTGCACTGACAAACACGGACACACAAGCCACAGTGTGGGACTGACGGGAAAATAACACATCTAAGAGGAGGACATTTTGTTAGGGGAAGAGGGGCCAAGGCAGTCTTTATTTTAGGTTACTTCCTTTTTTTTTTTGTCTTAGAAATTCTTTATTTTTAACTAAGGGACATAAGAACAGCATCAGTGTGACAACACGACAGACGATTGAGTTATTTCAGTCATGTAAAGTAAAAATACTGGATGAGAAACGGTGTAAAGGTCTTTGAGTGCTGATAAGGTAGAGGAGTTGCTAGTTTTGTCTGGTGAATTCCTTTTGTTTGTAGAACTGATCCAATTCTGTAATAATAAGTTTAGCAAGCAAACATTCCACGGAGGAAACCTATAGAGCATTTCTTCATCTATGATCTTTCTATGTCCCTTTTAATCACGCTAGCATCACGACTCTAGGAATAAATGTCAGTGTGAGTCGCTCAGTCCATGATTTTAGTCCACAACTGAAATAGCTTAATTACTGGATGGACTGCAATGAACAATAGCAATTTGGATAGATGATGGTCCTTCAAATTTGGCATAACTGTCAACTTTGACTCAACAATGAACACATTAGATTTTGGTGACGAAAGGTCAAGGTCACACTTAGTTCACATTCATCTAGTTTTTGCGACCCAAAAGTCAACAGTCAAAGTCATAGTGACCTCACCTTGTCAGCTTGGACTCCATGATGAACTGATACTTTGGTGGTCAAAGGTTAAACGTCAAGGTCACTGTGATCTCATGTATGTCCCGTTCTCGTCAATGCTATATCTCAGAAAAGCCTGGAAGCAATTTCATTACATCTGGCACTAACATCTGCTTGAACTTGGACATGCTTATTGTTTGTACCCAAGACAACTGTCAATTATAAGACTAAAATTCCACATCTCCATCTTTGTTACACACTTTTATAAGCTTAGTGACATATAGGTTGCAATAAGTTGCTTGCACAAAGTACCCATTGGGTTGTTCTTTAGAAAAGCAGTGGTAGGGAGCATCATCACTTCTTATATTAAAGAAATACCATGATTTAACTGTTGAAACTGTAAATATTTATTTTATAAATATTAGTATTAAATTCATGTATAAAGTGCTGTATAATCATCCATGTCAATGAAATTATAGCAGGAAAGTGTTTAGCTCCAAACAGCAGAATAAGATAAGAGAAATGAGGGGAATAATAAGAGAAAAGGCCCTGCAGCATCTGTATCATTGTTTGTCCCACTGTCCCCCAGTGAATTTCGCTGTCCAGATGACAGACTGAAATTAGTGATGTGCATGTATTTCCATTTGTCCACAGGCAAAATCAAATTACCAGCGTCCCGTTGAGAGGGACTGTTTGTTCCATAAAACTCCTGCAGTCCTCAAGTTAAAATTGTAATGCTAAATGCCTGAGCTCTTCTGTCAATACTAATACCATCTGGACAGGACTGAATGATAGTAATAAATTTGGTATAACATAAATTGCAACTTGTTGCCAAAGGCAGAAAAAGTGAACCAAAGGATAAAATCCAAATCCAAATTCAGAAAACAATATGTTCCTGTGTGCTCCAACAAACTTGTTACATGAAACTTTGCCAAGTATCACACCTTTATTTACTGACATGCAAGACATACGTTGTAGGGCTTAATTGGGAGAAAAATAAATCACAAATGTCTGTGTGACTTTCAGTGAGGTTTCCTTGCCTCTGGAACAGAAACTAGGCATATCCACACGTCAGCTCTCTTTTTAGTTTAGTTTTTATGACCTTTTTACCATTTTCTTCCTGCTGTCCTACTCCTGACGTTTCGAGCATGGATGGATAAATGAACGGGCCTATTGGGCACAGGCCCTAAGGGACTGTAAGGAGTGAGTGTTAATATTCCTGTTTGATAAGATGCAAAATGACTACAAAGAGATGAGAAATGATCCTAAAGAGAATAAAATGACCACAATTTCCTATAATCAGTTCTTGATTTCTATGGTTTTTAGTTTACTTTGTGTTGAGTTTCTTTGAATGGCATCTGATGAGAGTGCATTTTTGTAGGCCAACCCAGAAGCTAGCAGTAATTTGAATTAGGCACTCTACAAAACCCTTCCTCTTAGCTTGACGTTATCTTGATAAATACACAAAGTGAAAAGACTAAATCGTTTGCAAGTATAAACACAATGAGGTGGAGTCTAATGTTCCCAAACTCTGCAGTCTCACACCTTTTTTAAGGCATATACAAGCTTAAAAGGTTGTAAGGTATTTACTGACAAATTTTATGTACTAGAATAAAATGTTCACTTAACCTTGTGGTAACCACAGACCTTGCATGTAACCAAAACCCCACTCAGAAAACCCATAGACTTCGGAACCAGGGGTCCAGAAGTGATATACTAACTAAAAATACTAACTCATCGCTGGTTTTTAGGAACATCTGAAACTGAATGAAAAACGCTTCAATTTCTGACACATTCTGCTGTAAATTCTTACATTAGACACATTTGTATGAACAGCAGCAACATGGGGAGGGGATCTGAGGGACAGTGGCATACATAAGTACATACAGTACCTACAGTGTGTCACTGTCATGTCCTTGTTTTGTGTCTTTGTTCCTCCCCTCACTTTAGCCACGCCCCTCTCTCCACTCTCACTC
>JAUMHL010000030.1:26822958-26851736 GCA_032362345.1 Sandelia bainsii
AAACAAGATAATACACAGTTAGCAGGAGTTTTAAAACAAGTGCTTGAGTAATGCAAGCGTCTGATTTAACTCTTAAATCACTCGGTGTCCAACAATCAGTGAATGAGTGAGCTTAGAGTTTAGAAATTTATTTGTAAATCAAACCCAACGAGCAGGAGCAGGAGCAGCAAACAATCCGCGTCAGATACAGGAAGCAGTCTCAGTTCATAAGCAGCAGTCTCTAAACCACTTTGCAGGAAGGGAAACAAGGCCGACCATGTGAAGTGGGCAAAGGTGTACCATCAAATCTCAGCACAGCCAAGTTTAAGATTCTAAGGCAGAAACAGAATTGCGTATATAAATGGGGCAGAAGTAGCTTAGTGGGAAGAGCAGTCATCTGTAACCCTAGGGTTAGTGGTTGAGGTGGCTTTGTACAAGTCAAGGAAACCCTGTAGCAGCACTGTCATCTACTGTCTGGCAGCTGTCCAACAACAATTTTCCCAAGGGGACCAATTAAAGTATGTCATTACTTGTTACATTTTACAGCGAGAGATACCACAGTGCAAGTCAGGGGAAAATGTGCACCAAATTAGCTATACCAAGGAGACGCCACTCCATTCTTCAGAAACATTTAACATTGCATTGGTAAACTGATATTAGTACTTGATAATGTTGTATTAAATCAAAGCAAATGCAAAACAGAAGTATCTTTGCAAGTAGATTCCGACCTTTGGACCCCCCTGTATATGTTTTAATAATTATCAATATTGATCAATCTGAAAAATTATATCCTTTGGCCATATTGCACTGTCCTACTGCTGACTGCCACAAGCGCTGACCTCACATATGTCTTGCTGCATCACATGAGGTGACACTACTAGGAAGTGATTTGCCATTTCAACTCTGGTCCAGAGTCTGCTATTGGCACTGTGGATAATAACATCCTCCAAAATAAGAGCAAGAGTTCTCGCTGGATATAAACATTTGAACACATAACTCTCATCCTAATTTCACTGCATTACCAATTCAAGCCAGAGTCAATTTCAACAATCATCTCCTTGACCTACAAGGTCCTAACAGGATTGGCTCGCTCTTACGTATCTGGTCTTAATAACTCATCATGCCCTTTACGCTGTCTTCATGCTGGGCTGTTAACTGTCCCAAGATTAAGGAAAAAAAATCTCTGGAGGGTTGAGCCCTGCCCCCTCCACATGAATAACCTTCCAATGCAAAGTCAGGAGGCTGGCTCTATGGATATTTTCAAATCCAGGCTTAAAACTCATCAGTTCTCTCTGTGGTTTAAAGTGCTCATCATGTTAATTTTAGATAGTGCTGATTCTCAGCACTATCTAAAATTAACTGGTGTACAATGCTCTTTGCATTAAGATAAAAGGCTAATTTCTTTCGCTAAAGCAGCAGTTTAGCAAATGCATGTAGGACCCAGATGCAAAAAGGCAAATCACTTCCTGGTAGTGTCACCTCATGTGATGCACATCAATTGATACTCCCAAAGTATAAACTGACATTTCACCTCTCACTGGACAGACTTCATGATCTCAACTGACTGGTTGGGAGTTGCAGTTACTTAAGCCTTACACAGAACTTAAATACCTCAAGAACCTCAAGCAAGTCCAGTTGCCAGCACCTTTGGGATAACCATGACCTGGATGACTGAGAATCTTCAGAAAACTGATAACTGATACCATAGCACTTACCAGCTACACTCTCTCAACAGAAGTAGTCAGGGTATAGTAATTGGAATTTGCCATTCAAGGGAGCAAAAGCAATACGATTTTTCTATAGAGCTAGATGTGTATTGATGCGGAGACATGAAAAGCTGCATATCGCAACACTAGCTACAACAGAAGATCAGACCCTGGCATGAAGAAGTTAACTAGAACATTTAGAGTAATGTTCACTTGCCAGCACTAACAGTGTGATACGTGACTCCTCCTCACTGAAACAGTATTATTAGAACACCTTCACTCTTATCTGAAGGCATCAGTTCATCTTATTATTCTCTTCTACCTCTGAGGCAGCACATATTTGCAAGATTCAGTGATTCATTTATCATTTGTAATCTCTTAAATTTATGCTATAAGTACAACAACAATGCATAATCTAAAACATTGATGACAAAGGCTTTTGTGTGTTTAAAAGCTCATAATCCTACACAATTTGTGGAGATGCAGTAGAGGCAAAAGTAGTTTTTAAACCTTTGCAAGTGCAGTATGGGAATGGTTAGTTTATACAGTACACACCCAATTATTGAGAGGACCTGAGACTACTTGTAACACATGACTGCGCCTGCTAATAACAGCATCCACCCATGTCAGAATATCTGACCTTTCAATCTCACCTCGCCCTGCTCTTCTGCCTCTTAATCTCAGTGCAACCCAGTCAAGATTGGAGACACAAAAATAAGACACTATCTACTATGTTCACCATAAGCTTTCTTTCTTTTCTTTTTTTTTTTTACAAACTGAGGAACATTAAATCTAATCTGAAATCTTGAAAGGACAATGCTCCTTACAAAGCAGCAAGATGTTAAGCACACAGTTTCCTAAGTCTGTCATGGATTAGTCTTGTGGAAACAAACCCTCACCCTGCAGGGACCGAGGTCCAATTGCAAATACACGCATTCCATCCACACTGGATTTAGGAAGCAAGTGGGAGCATGAAAGGGAACAACAGGGATTTTGGAAAGTGGTGGCAGGAGAGGTTGATAACAGAGGATTGGGAGTTGGACTGGGGTCATTTCAGATGATATGAAACTGAGCCCACTCACTTTCTCTGGTTTCCAGGAAACATCAACAAACATCAACTGCTCTAAGAAATATTTTCACATTATTAAGAAATAAAAATGTATTTTGAGTATTATTACTTTTAGTAATAAACTTTGTAGTAATACACAGTGCCAGAGAGCATTTTAGCATGTTTAGCCCATCGCTTTGGTTTGACAGCCTTTGAACATTCTCCTCAACTTTGTTTCCAGCAACAGCATACAGCTAGTTTAATTGAAAAATCTCTGATCAACTACAGAGACCATTTCAAAATCGAGTCTTGCTTGTAGCCTGGTGAACTGTTTGCTATGTTAGCCACATCAATGTTAGTGTAAGGATGTATAGACTTAAGCAAGAACACTTAAAGTGGTAACTGAGGCGAAATGATGGATACAAAGTATTGTTTTTAGTGTCTGCATAGTTTCTTTTAAGTGAGATATTTCAGTTGATGACTCTCAGTTAATTGCTAGATTTTCTAAAAACATGTTCGTGATTATCATTTAGTTTATATATTATATAGTTTTAGTGTAAATTGATGAAAATTTTGATCTATTTAAATTTCAATCTACAACACAAAGTGTGCACTGTGGGACAGTGTGGGACTGAATATTTTCTGATGCCACTGTATTTACTGACAATATAAAAAGACTATTTAAATATGACCAGCATGCTAAGAGAATGAGACATTTCTTGCTTCATACTAAAATGGATATTAATACCAGACAAACTGCGTATGAGGCACACACAGTATATTATTGCCAGGGGTAAAGGGCGGCTTTATTTATTTCTAATTGCATCTCCACTGCTACAATAGTGTATGATGAAAGCTAGCCAGCAGCCTGTTTACTGTTGGTAATCACCTCCTCGCTTCCCACAAACCCCTGCTGGTCTCCCAGGGATACACATTGCATATTAGGAATGACGGAGCTGTGGCAGATGGGCATGCTCCCTCTTCATACCCACTTGCCTTATTTATGTCACAGGCTAGGGAGGGCAAAGAATCATTATCTGTTAAGTGGCTTCTTCTCCCAGGTGTGCAGCCAGGTCTCTACTCTGAGAAACAGATAAAGAGAGAGTGAAAGAAAACAAGGGCAGAGGGAGAAATGGAAAGAAAAGTAGCGAGAGAGCATGTCGCCTGCCTGTGGTTCAGGTAATCAGGAGTGCAGCTCCGTGCCTTGCTGTCTGCACACTGCTGAGCCTCAAGAGACTGTTGTCTTTAGGCTGTCATGCTTCACAGAACTCCTATCCATTTAATGTGGCACTGAATTAAAGCCCTGTGATTTATTTGAGGGACTTCATATTGGGATGCCAAAGGCAGTCATTTATTTCCAGTAATCAATTATCTGAAATGCCTAATTAATAAATGTCTGAATAAATCAGAGGGAGAATGCGTCACCAGAGTGTCCACAGTCACATATGGTACACATGGTGCATTTTTGAACCACACTTATTCACTTTATTATGAGACTGGTGAGAGAATATTCATTTTTAATCTGCGTGTGTGGTACAGAGCTGGAATCAGGATGGGGTCAACATAGAAGAACTAAACAACAACCAAAGTAGTACTTGCAATAACAAAACTAACACAAAAACCTAAATATAGCTGAATATAAGAAATCAGGGACAGAGACTGGTAGCACAAAAGACAGAAGCAAGAAACACAAGAAAACTAACGGGTGCAATGTATAACAGGACTCAGATCAAAACCAATCTTAAAATTTCAGATAGAACACAAAACGATCAGAGAAGGAAGAACCAGAGGAACACAATGGATGAGTCCAGCAGAGCATTGAGATGATCTGACAATTCATGAGTGTGGGAGCACAGTTCAGAGTGGAAGCCAAGATTACTAAATTAAAACACGTGGGGACAATGAATGCTAGAGCCATGAGGGAGAAAACAGGAAACAAAATTTACTTGGGTGACCAGGGGATGCTGGGAAACTGAGTCCAGGGAACAAAGAACAGAGAAAGACACAAAGAAACCAAAACAATACAGCGCATAAACCAAGACAGAAATGAACCAACACATGAATCCTGACAGTGTATTGGTAGCATGCCTAAATGTAGTTTTGGTTTTCAAACCTCAGCTCACTTACGAAGATGTGAAATCTCATTCACATAAAGAAATCAAATAAGCATACATTTCAAAATAATTGAAAGCACTGAGAACATGATACGTATTTTGTAATTACTGTATATCCATGAAAAGACGGGGACAATGATCCATCTTCAGCCATGTACTTTCAACAAGTTGGCTCATTAGAAGTAAATATTGATGTACACACATATAAAGGTTAACTGTCATAAGTGAGAAATACAGAGAGAAATACAAAAGCATGTTCCATTTACTGTAACCACAGCAACAGTTGCCTGCTGTTGAAGCTTCATCTTTTTTTAGGCCAGTAAAGACGACTATATTTATAACTGCAGAAAATGTAATGCCTTCATTTGAATAACAGCCTCTGGAACATGTATTAACTGCATCACTGAATCTCTTTTCACATCCCTTCACAGGCTTTATTGTTATAGTCTATAGACATCCAATCTGTTGAATTCACTTAGAATAAAGAGAATGTGTGCACTTCATTTTTCTGTAACACGATGAGTGATGTCCTCTCTAGCTTCCAAACCAAAATCTGGCTTGTGACTGAAGCCTACATGGAAATCTGGCAGTGAAATGTAAAAACAGTCAGGAGAAGTTTCATGACCTGGTGGATAGAATTTATTCTGGCATTTTTCTCACTTTCATACAGTGAACTTCAGACCCTGTTTTTGCTCTCCTTGTACTGTATGTGATATAGAGTGCTTCTTTCCTTCTCCTTTCTGCCTTTAAAGATTTGGTCTCACTGATGCACCTCTGCTGAGCAAAAGATCACTGAAGGAAGCAAAGATATCAGCTTGAGTTTCAAGTGGAGTGTTGTCTTGAAATATTATTTTTCTGCACATATAAATTACTCATGAATCATTCAGTAAAATGTGATCATTTCTCTTGTTTCAGGTAGAGATCACCCAATTTAAATGTTTTACATATAACAGAGTGCTCTCCAAGTGAAAGACATTGGAAACATGGGATTTTGAATTAAGGCTGACATAAACATGTATCTAACTTAACTATGTTTCCCAACAGCTCGTGGTTAGTGTGGATATATGCAAAAACATCTGCTTTCTCTTGGAAGTTCCAGGAGTCTCTCACAAATTACCATAAATAGGTGATCCAATTGCCACGTTAGGCCCACTCATGGTATGCACCACCTCCCATGAGAAGGATGAAGTGAGCCTTGCAAGAACAAATAAAATAATTAGCAAACTCCCAAGGAGAATTTGTGTATTCTTATGTTTCACTGTATGTATCCATCTCAGTATAAAGCAAAGGTTCAGCTTCTTACAACAGTGCTATGCTTCTAATGATAAGCTAGTCGTAAGTTTGTGCTGCTCTTACTTAACACTGAAACTGATCGTCTCTCTCCAGCAAGTGGCTTAAGCTCCAGACTGGCTAAGTTTCATTTGAGTTGAGAGGTTAAGTGGCTCAAATTAGAGCTCAGCCGATAATCTGTTGAAAATGTATTCCTGAAGAAGGAAATACATCCATGGCCTTCAAATATCTAAGTGCCCCTATGTTTTTTTCTGCTGGTATGCCTTCAAAAAACTGAGGGAAAAGGCCTGAAAAATACAGCTAGAAAAAACATCTTGTCAAATGTTTTCTACTGAGTTTACAGAGACTAAATGTGATTTAAGATGTTTTTTTGGCATTCCATTATTTTTAATGGTGTCTTCATGTCTTTGGAATACAGACACATCTGACAGGGAAAACAAGATAAAATAAACCACTTCAATTAAGGCGAAATAAAAATGATGGGAGAATAATATTATAAAGTGACACTCTTCCACGCAAGTGTCAGCACACAATAACACCACGCTGTCACCCGGGAATTGCAGCTCATCTGAAATTCCACTTTAAACATCTATATCAGGCCCTGAGGTATCAAAGGTGTAATCTTGGCTTTATTGCTATTCCTTTATGGTGAAAGGTCAACCAGCAGAGGTCAACTATCCCACTATAGTCTGGCTGCAAGCTTCACTTTCAAAGGCAGCGGCTGACACGAGACATGCATTTCATAGTGACAGCAGTGGCACGCCCCAAGCATTCACCACCAAGTTCATTAGCTTAATATCTGTGGACATCTGTTAAACGGGAGGGCTGTTACTACATCTTACCTAATCAGAATGTTCCTCTGGGAAATCATCCTGAGGAGTTAGAGACGCCATCAAACAGCAGTATCCCTGCAATCCACAGGGCTGCTCTATCATTGCTGTAATTAGGCTCACAGTGAAAAGGAGCTGTGTCCGGACAGTTCTCTTATTATTTTGTTTTATGAGTGGTAGGAACACGGCTAGTATAATGTCCCCATTAATTCCATATGAGGCTTTTAGCTAATGCACTTAGCCACAAGATCCTACAAGAAGTGAGTAGGCCATGTGTATAACCGGATGGACTGCCAGGAATTTAGGTACAGATATTTGAGGTAATCAGATGATGAATCCTAATGCCTTTGTTTCTTGACTTGTCATCTTGCATCAACACCATGTAACTGTTTTTCTTTATTAAATATTTCTACATTTATCACACAGATTTCCACTCATTTCATACAGACAATGAATCTTAACAGATTTGGTGACATTATAATTTTCCCTTTAGCCAGGGCTGTCAGTCAGGCAGCAGCCATTTTTCCACTCGCCTTCAATAACTGTACCTCCCTGTTCATTGTGACATTTAGACACTGTGGTTAGACTGATCGGAGCACAATATAAATACAGAATATAGTTTCTTATTAAACCTACAAATGTTAGGAGTAAGCATTATTTTATTATTTATAAGAAACTTTATTCATAATATATACATGGTGCTAAGGTGGTCTAAGTTAATAAAGCTCCCTTATAGTGGCAAGAATCAATGTTAATGCATCCACCATTAGGGGAACATTGAACAACAGTGGTGTGAATAACATGGAGGAAGTTACTATTTCCCAAAAAGAATATTGCTGCCCATCTAAAGTTTGTTCAGCTCAGCTGTCTTGATGTTTTTTGGATCGATGAGACCAAAGTAGAAGTTCCCTGCTTAAATGACTAAACTCTGCATAGTGGTGGGATTGCCATGATGTGGGCCTGCTTTGCTGCCTCTGGACCAGGATGGCTTGCCACATTAATGGAACTAGGATTGTATCCAACCATGAGAATGGTTAAAGCAGAAGAAATGTAATGTTTTTGAATGGCCTGGCCTTAATTCTATAGAAATGTGGTGGAGACCTGACCCAAAGGAGACCCAGAGAAAGCTGGACTCAACTAGAACAGACCTAAGTATAATTAGACCCTATCCAAAATATATTATATTTATATTTATATAATATATATAAATATATTTTACACATTTTCTAAAAAATTTAATGATTTGTTTTTGCTACGGCCCACAACATCTAGCTAAATTGATGAGCAGGCCCAACCGCAAATTCTCATTTCAAATGGATGTAGGAGCAAAGGAGCAAGGAGAAAAAATTTATATCTGTGAATCAAGTTCATTAAGTAACATAGCTCACATTTTGAAGGTCACTGACTTCATCAGAACAAAGCTCTTGCTTTTGCATCAAGGCACACATGATACTGTGTATGCTCGTGCACATTCGGATGTACTCGGGTAGACCTGCCCCTAACCTGGCACATCTCAACTGAGCAGAATTTCAGATTTCAGATTCCGCACATTGAGTGTACCAGTGCAAATGGGTTCACATACATTTGCCACTCAAATATTTAAGACGGGATAATTTAGATTGAAGCAATTGGTGTTTGAATTGGACCAGTTTTCACAGACTGATGATTTTTGTATTTTGCTCTTCAAAGCAAAGTAGTTGAAGCAAAGTGGTTTATTTCTCTGCAAACATGAACATTTGGAGCATAATATTCATAACACACCCACATCCCAACAGCAACACCCACAGTGCTGATAATTACACTGCAGTGCTATCAGCTGCACATTTTAATGCCATCAAACTAGAGGTCAAAGAGTTGAATAAAACCCAGGCAAAGGGGAAAAACCTGAGACAAGCCAACAGTTTAGAAGAATGAAAATCTACTTTATGACAATTCCAGGTGCTTTTAAATCTCCACAGAGATGGAATGTGTTAAATCCATCAGCGGTTCATGTAGACCTGGACAGAAAACACAAACGATATGCAGTTTGGTGTATGCATCTAGTACAGTACAATGAGTAAACCATGCCAATGTTTAAACCAAGAACTTGGATTGTGAAGCACAGTACCTTCATGTTCACTTTTACTAACTCCTAATAAACCAAACTACAATACACGCAACTATGTCAAACGTTTTATTCTCTCCTGTGTCTTTATAGGAAACAGAAGTTATTAAAACATGAGGAATTTACAGGTGAATCAATCAAATGTGAACTGTTATATGTTATTCCTAGAGTACTCCAGCTCTACAGAGGCTTATAAAGCCTCAGTCAGATTATATATTCTACAGAGCTCGTCATGGCCGAGATCCAAGGCAAACTCTCCCAGCACATATGACGTGACAACTGATCTCCTTCAATTCAAGCAAACTAAACACATTGTACAGATTACACTGAGAGGCAGACGAAGGACCAATGAATCAAATGAGTCAAATGCTGAAAAACTGGTGTGTTTAAGAAATGAAAAATAAATATTCTGGTATTCCCCATTGAAGTTGAATTTATCTCAACAGATATGAGTTGCTGACTATGAAGTAGTATTGGGATGGGTACGTATTGCAGTTGTACTCTGATTCTTACATTCTCTGGTATGTTTGTGAATTAGTTTTGGAGTTTTAGTCGGACAGAACCAACAATTTGAAGAAGTCACCTTGGACTCCAGACAGTGAGCATTTGATCTCAGTATGAATGCATTTTATGACTATGTGCACCAATGCAACTTTCAAATATGCCCCTTATTTGTGTCATCATCATCTGAGTACAGTATCACGTGAAACACCAGGAGAGCACAAGAATTGGTGTGTTTGTGTGAAAGTGGGATAGAAAGTGGTTAAATTGGAAAGTTAACGCAAGGTTATCATCATCAAGTACTCTCGCTCTGCCCTCTGGTAACAATGAAATGAAGTATAGATTCATGTTTCTTACTTTTGTTAAAACGTGTGTTTGGCTACAAACATTGGCTCCACCTCCACTTGCTTTCTCTCTCTCTCTTTACCATTCTCATTTTTGTTTTACACAAACATATTTGATGCTTGTATTAATTATTCGATATATGCTAAGGATCATAATATCATACATTGATGGACAATATTTTCTTTCTCAGTCTGGATTGAATGAATGAATGAATGAATGAATGCAAATGTGCCATAGCTGCATCATGACTACATTTCAACATTGCCCAAATATCTTGCACTACCTATAAGACAACAAAAAAAACAACCCTAAAACAAGAAAATGCTATTCCTACCACTATTACTACTTCTACTACTACTACTAATAACTGCCTAAAGACACTGCAAACTAAATCTGTTCCCTGACTCTAAATCCTATTCGCTGAGGGAGATCCTCGGAGAAAATTAGTGTTTTTGTAAGCTTTTTATTTGAATTTCAAAAGTAAGTGGATGATGGGAATGACACTCGAAAGTGCTGTCCAATAAAATCTTGTTTATCCATTCATCATTCCACATTTTCCTGAGTGCGTATCCCCATTGGTGCACATAAAGGGTCACTGAGTTTCAGAGGTTTGTCTTGTTTGCTTTTTTTCTTGGAGTTCACCACAGTGACAGAGAGAGCTCAACCTCCCTCCTCTAGTCCATCTACCGCAATACAGGAAGTGAGTGTTTTCCGTGGGAATACATGGAATGACAGAAGACGAGTACAAACCTCAACTTGAAAAGCACTCACACCAAGCCAACCCATGGAAGAATTCATGAAGCATCAGCAGTGCTATACTTTTCAAGGAGGAGGGTAAGAAGAGGGCTAATCTTTGCAGCAGCACTACCCCCTGCTCAGCTGGAAAGGAATGCGCCCTTTCACAAGTTGAATTGAGGGCATGCCTGGCATGGAAATAATAGAGGAAGAAGTCACAATTTCCCAGATTCTGTGGATGGGGGTGGGGAGATGGGGGACAGAGGGGGAGAGAAGCAGTGTGCTCCACATACACATACACTACCACATCATGTTAGGCATGTTGTTACCCCACCGTTTAGTTCTGTTTTCTGTTTTTTAAGACCACAAAACTTTCCTTGATATACATAGGCCTGCTAGGCTCCACAGGGCCTCCAGTTTGCTTACTGCTCCAACCACTAAACTGAAGACACGGTCAAGATTTAACCAACATCTATTCTTGCTACATCCTACACCTGATTATGAAGATGAGATAGCTCAGCTGAAACAGCTACATCTGCAACTAGGTCCAAGGCCTCACACATGAAAGTGAGAGGCATCCTGATCACCTCCATCACTGCCTGGTACACCACCACTGATAGCTGCTTCTAAGCTGCTAGCAGGGATTTAAATTCTAGGAATCATATTCTGTAGAAACACAAAGAAGGGGACTTATTGGGACAATGTTCTATAAAACACAACTCTGTAGATTGTGTGCACCAGCATATTAAATCTGAGTGACATGTAAAGGCTGTACTAAATATGACATGGTCACGTACTATTTAGAGTCACAACGTTTTGTAGGGAAAAAGTTGAGATGGATGGTTAGGTCAACAAAGCACAGGTCTTTCTTGCGTCTTTCTTGCGTAACCTTAACCAATTTGTCTTTGTGCCTAAACCCAACCAAACCGCTTTGTCTACATAGTTATAACCCAGTGTTTTACACTGTTTAGAATGAAAATAACCAGGTGCCATTAGGTTGCCTGGTGCCGATGTGTAAACGATGTGTATGGTCTGTCACTGTCATGTCTTTGTTCCTCCCCTCACTTTAGCCACGCCCCTCTCTCCACTCTCACTCCCTGATTGTTTTCAGCTGCACCTAGTTTCCAATCAGCCCTTCACTATTTATGTCCTGCACTCCTCACTCTCCTTTGTCAGTTCATCCTGTTATGCCACCTGTCATCATCCTGGTCTCCTAAGTTGGTTTGGTTTCAGTCTCTGTTCAGTTCCTTTTCGCTTCCTCACCCACATCACCTCATGCTCTCCCCAGCTTTCCTATGTTAGTTAGTTTAGCCCCTTTCCTCACTTTCCCTCTGCACCTTGTCTACCTCCCTGCCTTTAGTGTTTATTTTATTGTAATAGTTTTGCCTCCACCTGGAGTGATTTTCTGTTCGGTTTTGTTTCCCCGTTTGTACTGTGTTATTAAAGACTCTTTTGTTTGAACCCTCTCTTGTCCTGGTCTGTGTTTGGGTCCACCATTTTGTACATGTATCTGACACAGTGCATAAAAAGGCACTGACATTGACAAACCCACACTTTTCTGTAGCACAACATCTAACAAACACTGTAAACACACATCAGAAAAACAAGCGTGCCCTCTCCTGGGATGAACCAAGATCAACTCTGATGATTATTTGAGTCCATCGTGACGCAGTGTTTTTATGTGGCTTAAGAGTGTATTGATCCAAAGATTATATCAACCCTAAACTAAATATACCGTACTGTGTGTGAGAGGTTAGGTTGTTTTGTGCTTTAATTAAAAAAACACTGGTGAGAATATGGAATAGAAGTCCAGGTCCAAGTTTATGATAAATGAGATACACAAGTGTAGTTTTTTTTGTACTGCTGCACGTTTCTCTGAAATACGGAACAAAAGGCTTAATTGATGAAGACTCTCTTCGTCTTAGATAAATAGTATCTCAGAAAACCTTTCTCAACAAGAGGAGTGTAAAACTCTGTCAATATCTCAAAAAAAGTACAAGCGCACCACTAACTACTAAACCTTACTCTCTTTTTTATAGAAACCGTATAAAACATTCAGCAGTTCAAATCTGTCCACTTCACAATTCGGGGTTCTGGGTTTTTCCATTCGGTGCCTTACTGGCTTCTTCTACAGTCATGGCAGCTGAAGGTTATAGATTGTAGTATTTAAAGTCACGTGCCGCACCAGGCATTGATCCAGGTTATCAAAATGACCATTTTCACATGGACATTCCCTTTTCTAACACACAGTGTCTTTATTTCAGCCTAATCAGTAGCTCTGCTAAATGTTTTTGAACATAAACTGCAGTCTGTCTGAGTTTTGTCCAAAATGGAAATAAGTAGTTTTGAGTAACATTGGCCATTTGGCAGACTCACTCTTCCATGGTGCTTCACTGGACCATGATGGCAAACGTTTTTAGCATGCTTTACCCCAGTGGAAGAAACCTCTAACCCAGGCAGTGTTGGTGTCTTGATCTCCTCCCTGCCTTCAGCTGCACAGCAACACATGAGCTGTGATTCAGCAGATGCTCTGGGAGGCTTCAAATCACCCTGATTCACATCTCCTGAACCCTCTGACCTCCATCTCACCTACTCTGTAGTGTCCTTTATCCCTGACAGGTGTATGGATTTGGCTTCTGTTTGCTCCTGAAATGGGAAGCAGCATTCCAACTGTGCTACACATAATTTTATTATAGACACTTGTTTTATGTATCAACTGTACCACTGACCAGAAATGCCTTCATGTTTTGTAGTGTGCACGTGTCAAACGTTTCCAGTGTGCAGGTATGTGTCCATCCAAGGGCAAACGGAAAATATTAATTGGCCCTTTGTAGCCATATTTTACTGTAGTCATTAAAACTGAATGCAGGATGTAAATGTTAGCCTCTGTTAGAGGCTAGCCTAACGTTTCGCTCTGCATCCACAGACCGACAAAGTTCTGTGGATGCAGAGCGAAATGTTTCAACCTTACAAGAAAGAAGTCCAGTTGCCATGACTCAACTTCCAGACAGTAAGTTATATACTAAATACATTATAGACAGTGTGGCACATGGACAGAAAGACCAGACAGTGCGTGCGTGCGTGCGTGAGATCAGTGTTATGTCCTGAGGGAAGAAGCTGTTCTTGTGTCTGGTAGTTTTAGCAAACAGAGCTCTGTAGCGTCCACCAGAGGGGAGAAGCTGGAAGAGGTTTTGTCCAGGGTGGGAGGGGTCTGTGCTGATTTTCTCTGCCTGCTTTCTGACTCTTGAGGTGTACAAGTCCTGAAGAGAGGGCAGAGGTGCACCACTGATCTTCTCTGCTGTCCTGACTGTGCGCTGCAGTCTGTGCTTGTCCTGTGCAGTGGCTGCTTCAAACCAGACTGTGATGGAGGAGCAGAGGACGGACTCGATGACAGCAGAGTAGAACTGGATCAGCAGCTCCTTAGGAAGGTGAAACTGCTTCAGCTGCCGCAGGAAGTACGTCCTCTGCTGAGCCTTTTTGAGGATGGAGCTGATGTTGGCCTCCCACCTCAAGTCTTATATGACCCTCTCGAGTAAAAAGACGGCAGTCTGCCAGAGCCTCCATCTTAAAAGAGGTTAATTGTGTGATCACCTCACTACAGTAATGTTGTCTTTTTCATTTCCTTCTTTATTCCTCTTTTCTCTCTTCATCTCTCTCTCTTCCAGACTCTTTCTATATGTGCATCAGCTTCCTCTCAGCGGACTAAATGAATGTCACTTTTTTTTTTTTTAACTGCTGCAGACAGGCAAGTGGGTGCTGGAGGGTCAGAGCTTTTTCGTTCGATCAAGAGGTGAATGATTCTCCTTATTTCAGCAACTTTGCAGTTTTTTTAGGTTTCACAAAGACGCAAAATGTCCTGATAGAAATCATAGGAGACCTGAAAAGTAATGGTATTAAATGGCATTAACCACACAGCATGTGGTTAAAGGTGCAACAACATTTTTATCTCATATGAGCTGCTACTGCCAGTCAAACAAAATAAAGACTTTAACTGTGGTTAAAAGTGATAAAATGGAAGGATTGGACAGAGGAGATCATCAGAAATGCTGGTGTTTGTAGGGCACAGTTGTTTTAGTCTCCTGATTAACGTCAGGTGAGCATGATAAACCTTTAGACACATATCCATAACTACAGTATTTAACCTTATCTGATATGAAGTGCACACTAAAAACACAGTAACCAATTTTTGATCAGTCGTTTTATTGTGTTGTTCAAGGCGTTATTATCAGCTATGAGTCTATAGTCAGTTGTTACTGTCATTAGTGTCTGAAACAAAATTTGTAGCCAACTAAATCTAAAATAAAGCATTTTAAACAAAGTGTAGTCTGCCTGCAGAAACTGGCCTTGTCCCACTGAGTTATGCCACATTTAGACAAGTCAGACATGAGCACAGTTTGTCTCAGAGCGCTCAGGTCCGTCACTTGATCGCTATTCAGAAGTCAGGTCCAAGGTTAGACTCTCTGTGCCCACGGGCCCGGTGTCAGCGAGGAACGAGATCTGAAGACGCGCACACACAAAACGGTACACAAAAACAACACAACCCACACAAGCCAAGCTGATTTATTTTATTTCTTTTTTCATCCTGGTGATACTCGGGGCAAGGTGAAAAGACGAGAGAGAACGTGACAGATGGAGAGAGAGAGAGAGAAGGATAAGAAGAGGCAATACTGAAAGAAGGATGCATGGAGAAAGAGAGGAAACAAAAGAAGGCTGAGGAGAAATGAAGCAGAGAGCAATGGTGGAAAAAGATGAAGTCACTGGAGAGAAACTGAACCCTGCTGCTGTCAGTTGCTGTAAGTCTAACCAGGGAGAGAGTTAGAGAGAGATTCATGTTTTCTTATTGATTGAATTTGTAGAAATCAAAAAGAAAACCTTCACAGTGCGGTCTAAATTATGGTAGCTGAGCCTAACATTTACAAGAAGAAGTGCTAGTAAATGATTTCTGCTGAAATCAGGCTCAGTGCTCCACTCAGTAAATGAAACTAGCCGAGGGAGTTTGTCTGAGATGTGTGTGTACAGCTGTTTCTTCATCGGGGTTAGTCATCCTCAGGGTTGTGCAGAACATAGAAGAGCGCAGGAGACAGTAGAAGAGCATGGCAGAGCAAAGTGGATTAATTTCAAGTCTAATGTTACTGCTAACTTAAGTTGCATATTGTAGTTTGTACACATATACTGTTTAAAGTACAGTATATGTCACTCTGCTGGATAATTAGTATTGCTACCATTTTTAGTCAGGCAAATAAGCTGAACAGTTCTGTGGAAAGAGGGACATTCAGACCCAGAAAGTGCTGAGAGGAGCAACTACCACAAGATAATTACTGGAGAAGGACAAAGTTGTGGAAAAACGTGAATGATCATTAGTTGTTAAATGAAACAAGAAACATAAGCCTCCAGTAACACCGAGGTTTCAGTGCAGAAACGAGTCGATGAAAATACATCCACTCAGTTTCTCTGTACTAACATCAAATTTATACCTTCCTTTTTGAAGTGCACACTTTGAACCACCCAGTTTCCCGTCTCGTTTGGGCTCTGTTCTGCCTGTAAACTCTGTTAGACGAGTGAACGCTTTCAGCACAAACAGCTCACACAAACCACTGGAGTGGCAAAAACTAAACTTTGTTCCACTTCCTTTTTCTTTTCTTCTGATAAACAAAAAGCTCCATTCCAACCTTGCGGCCAAAATCAGAGAGTCAACACATTAACACCCCCACCCCACCACACACACACTCACAACACAGGACAACCAGCCTATTCTCTTTTACTACTGTCACTTCACATTAAGGATGCTCAGCCACAAACGAGCTGCTAGAGGCTGCAGCAGCAACCTTGTTTTACCTAAACTCCTCACACACACACATATTTGTGCTTCTGTAGGAAACTGACAATTTTATTGCTTAGCCCTTAACTGCACCTAAAGTAATTTTGACCTTCAAACTTACAGCTACCTTCCACGAACATCCTGATTTTTCAAAAAACACATTCAACTTCCAAAAAACGTCTGGTAAGAAAGTAAACCTTTCTCACTTTCCAAAAACGTCCTCACTTCACAAACATTTCTTCCATCCACATTTTACAAACACTTGTTTGAATAAGTGTCCTCATCTAAAAAAATCATTGCTTTACAAAATGTCCCCACTTTACACAGTTGCACATGTATGTACACAGATAAACCGCACATATTTTCATATTATGCGCTGTGTAAATATGAAAGAAGTACTGTTCACACTCAGATAGATATGAACAAACACTCACCTCTTTTATGATTCATTTAAGGCATTTGGCCTGAAGTCAGTGACTGATTTAACCTTTTAGACACTTATTTTGAGCTGAACTTTTTTATTATTTGTTGTTTCATCACATTTTAACTGTCGAACAACAAATTCATTACCTATAAAGACAGGTGTTTTTCTTTTCTTTCTTAGCTCCATTTAGTTTAGTTTCTACTCCCTGTGAACTAGACAAATGATGTGACCGTACATTTAATTGTAAAGAAGGTTTTGAAAGTAAACATCGGGTTTCACTGTTAGCCCTTCAGGATTAAGGAGGGACGGCTACTTCCTATAGTCGCCAGCCGAGAATAGTTTGTACACCCGCAAGAGACGTTAATAGGCCAGAAAGCCCAAGCAGGTTCTGCTTTTGGACCTGTTTTTCTGGAGGATGTTGAATGTCACAGACTTATATGATTTTCCTTTGAATATTCTTGTATTTATTTTTATTTTCACAAATCAGAAGGTTTTCATACAATGGACTGTAGGAAGGATTATGCCAAATTTTTCACTTTTCAGTGACACCTCTCAGCTGTCGAGGCTTTTTCAGACAAATGCCTTCTCGTCTCATTCTTTTGGCAGATTTGACAAATGTCTTCAGTGCCACACATTGCTTCAGTACTAATCCTACATGAAATTAATGAGGGATTACCCGTATAGCCGAGGCAACAATTACATTGTCCTGCATATTTGCTGAGCTCCTGCAAATGTAAGAATTGTCAGAAAAGACATGTCCTGTACTGTTTTCTGCTGTTTGAAATTACTACAACTTTGCCAAAAACACATTAAAGTTAACCATTAGTCATCTATCATGACCAAAAGTGAGGTCTAAGGTCAGTCACTCTCTGATCTGCCTACAGCTGTTCCTTTCTATCCAACGTCTCCTCGCTTTAGGGATTAGAAGCTGTTTTAAGTGAAGTCCTCTCCAACACTTGTCCTCACGTCCTTACCGACACTTCACGGTCATGGTCTGTCCTCCCTAAAATGCTGCAAGGGACATTTTTATCCCCTGATGCTGAAAAGATGCTTCACTGTGTCTTCTACTGCTCTCTGCCCAAAGTGGTTTGGCTTAAAAGGTCTCTGCCTTTGTTTTCTGTCTGCTCTACAATTGACACAAAGAGTCAAGACTTTAAATAGTGAAGAGGAGCTGTTGAACAATTTAACATCAGGAGATGAATCCCACAGATTTGCAGTTTATTTACTTACTTATATTTACATTTTTTTATCTGAGATGAAAGTTTAAAGCTTGGCAAAAATAAGTCACATTTTGTCACTCCATTTCTGCAGCAAATGACAAATGAAATATTCATAAGATTTCTACCCAAGGATCAATAGAAACTAATGTCACTGATGCACGTTAAAGACTGGTAATCATACAGACGCACATGTACGTTAAAGTATGTGTATTGAGACATGGTCAGTTGCACCAGTTTGAGTGCAGCTAACCACAGCGCTCATCAGCAGTTCTGAACCATTTTGAAATGTGCAGACATGTGCAGATGTTTTGTGTATATAAGGGACTGTTGGCTGATAATAAACATGTAGAAGCAGATAATAAATATGTCGAAGCAGACAGTTGTGGGATTGCAGACTGCTTGAGCAGCAGAACAGTCTACATATGTCATTATTAAGCTATCACACACATGGATGAGAATCGCTACGCTACATTTAAATGTATTTGTGTATATCACAGACAGAGGAACGTGTCAGTGTTTATCAGTGCACAGCAGGTTGGCAGATAATTGAATCGGGCATTTGAAGCGTAGACAAGAAAAGTCATAAAATGTAATATACAGCTAGATATTGAAATCCCATATAAACAGTAAACATATAAGGGTTATTGTGTGCTGTACATATAACAATACATCATTCGGTATGTTCAGGAGATAAGTAAAGTCAGGCTACGAGCAAAAATCTGCAAACTCTGCCGTGCTCTGCCAGTCAGTGTTTCCGGTAGTCGTCATTATGAAATTAAAGTAAATGAGAAGCTCCAAAACTTGCTAATCAAGCAGAAATAATTGAAATTTTAGAAAATGTCAGTATCTCTGCTAACAGTGTTGTAACAGTGGTGATTCTGGCTCATGGGAGGGCATGTCAGGCTTCAGTAACCTTTTTCAACCACCAACATATTTTAACCTCATAAAATACAGTGCCTTTTGTACTTTATATATTCTATTAATACAATATAAATTAAATGACGAGGACAGTCAGCCCTGCTCTCTGATTAGATGGAAAATGAAAGTGAGTCTCTTCCTCTTCTACTGTCCTTTATGTGGTGAGCTGAAAAAGATGCCTCATAGCATAATTGTTTAAACTTCAAATTTAATTTGAATAGGTGATTTCAAAAAAGAGTATGTGCTATATTTGGAAAGGATGAAAAAAGCTGACAATATGTTCCATTGCCCTGACATGAAAACATATATATACATATACATACACTGTGACACCTTGAGCATGGGACACAGATTTTTAAAAACATATATCAGAAATCATCAACTTAAATTCTGACGGCTTTCCGGCCTGCTCCAGGTGACGTAGCTCACCTGGTCAGTCTAGGCCTTTGTTTGTGAATGATGTAAAGCAAAGTCTACAACACAGATTTTATTTTACTTGATGGTCACTTGATGGCGGCAACATAAGCTGCAAATACAGCAGTTACATAATACCAGTGATAGGTGATATCTTTGCATCCAGGAGACACAGATCAACACTGATCTTCCATTGTGAAATGACAAAACTAAAACTGACTTGTATTTAGACATAGGGAAACAAAAAATTGGTCATTTTCTGTTTTGATAATAAATTACGAGAAATGAAAAAATAATGGAAATCAGAAATTTATGGACATCTTCTTTCTTAGTTTTATTTTTATTTTTTGTTGTGACAAGTGGAAGTATGGAAGTATCAAGGAAAATCTTTCAAAGACACAGGTTACAGTACAGGACACTATTGATCACTGAGAGCGAGCTCTTCACACAACATATTGCAGTTTGATTAATTTGAAACTATTGATCAGCGTAGCCTTAAGTACAGATTTCAAATGAATAGATTACCATCTGTAATTTACCATGAAGACCTGACAGGGTATGAATCAGCAGTTCTTACAGATTTAAATCTTCTCCTGTCTCACTATTTGACTGTTGACCAACCCCACAGCACCAGGGTCACTGGATGACCCCACTTCAGGTCAGGAGCACTCCTGATCTTTGTCCCCATATCAGTTACAGGTCACAGGGGTCATTGCGCTCTTTATAACCCTCCATTAATTCCATGGTTCATTAGCTGGTCAGTGGCTTCCCGATCACCAAGTCTGATGTTTGGAGACTCAGACAGTTCAGATTCTGGTGCTGCTGTCTGTCAGGATCAGGGAGGAAAAGGAGGCTTACAGGAGGAAACTGGAACAGAGCCTTTAGCAGAATAACACAGGAAGGTGTGGAACACTATCACTGGCTATAAGACCAGCAGCCAGGTGACTAAGGGGGCCATGGATCAGGCCAATGAATTTATTATTTTTTCAATAGTTTCCAGGTTGAGCCTCAGAGCCACCTTCACCTCAGCTTCACTACAGACTACTCACTCTGTCCCCCACACAACTCAGAGAGCTGAACAGGCTTCACCCCACAATGGCTGCAGGGCCGGATGGAGTCAGCCCCAGGGTGCTGAGCCCGCCTGTGCCCCCCAGCTATGAAAAAAATCTTCAACCTAAGCCTGCTTCTGGAGAAGCCACAGTGTCCTGGCTGGACAGAGGAGCACGTTCAGCCAGAGATTGATCAACATCAAGTGCTCCACAGAGACACAGGAGATCCTTTCTGCCTGTGGCCATCAAACTGTACAACTCCTCCTCCCTCCGTAAAGGTCAGGGGGACTGATGACATTCGGAATCATCATTATTATTATTATTTTATTTTTTATATATATTTTTGCTATCGCTTTCCATTGCACTACATGCCACCCTGTTATTGACCTAAGTTTTTTTAATCTTGAATATTTTAATCTATAGGACAACAAATTGAATCAATCTTACAATAGCTTTTGTTGATTTTCTAAATAAAGTTAGTTAATGAGATGCTGAAGGTCACAAGATGCTAAAGGTGTTTTTCTTGATTTTGTTTTCATATTTACTGACACAAATACTCCCAATTATGAGACTTTACTTTGGAATGTAATTTAGTCTGAATGAAACAAAAAAAATTAAACACTGCTGATATAAAGTTATGACACTAGTAGCACCATCAAAAAATAAAGCCCATACTAGACTGTCTGGGGCTAGCATTGCCTGCTAAGTGATGGCTTTCTGTCCATACTGAAAATTGATCTGATTGTATGCATTTCTCTTTCAAATTATTTACCAAGTGGATGTCAAGTCGAACTGTCTAAAACCAGCTTTAAAGATTACAAAATTTTTAAAACTGACCGCACAGAGTAAAATGACTGTATATTCACACTGGAACTGAACATGTTTGATAATTGGGGGAAAAATATACACAATATAGGAATGTGTTAGTAGCTGAAGTGCATATTCTGTAATGACAGAGCAAACCACAGTTCTGAAACCTGCTTTGGAATAAAAACACATTAAGAGATGCCAAAATTATGTCCGAAATTTTGAGTAACTTGAATCAAGACTTTAGTGAATATGGAAGAATTGTGAGCAGATACTGAATGGTTTACAACAAGCTGAATAATAATGGATAATGAAGTGTAAAAACAACACACATTACTCCACATTGCACTGAATTTGTGCAGCCAACTTATTTTTTATCATTATCCAACAAACTGAAAAATAACATAACTCACATTTGGTTCCAAGGTTGTTCTGATTGTTGCAGAACTGGGACACACTGTTTATTAGGCTGGAAAATTTCCCACTATGTACTGGGCAAAAATCAGGGAGACATAAACCATCTGCAGTACGGTTATGGCACTGCGCTGAGTCAAGATGAGTCCATAATCACACCCAATCTGTTTACTGAGTGATTTCCAGTTCAATTCTCAATTGTTTCCTTCATAAGGATCCACAAGGGAGATTTTATGTTTCCTTATAAGTACATGAGAATAATTTATTATTTTGTCTCTAATATCACACATAAAATATTGTAGCTGTAAAAAAGTCATGATTCTACCCAATTAAACAAGGTTGGTGTTAAAACGCTTCAAGAGGCCGCAATAATCAACATTTATCAATAAGTATTTGTTATTTCTTCTCATCTGCATAATCCTGACAATATCTACATGTTTCCCTCTTTCTGTTTTCGCTACTGTGCTTAAAGACAAAATTACTTCATTTTTCTACATTCTTACAGTCTCACAGCCTTGGCCTCAAATAAAAAATTTACTGTCTCCCCAGAACACAGGCTCATTAAAACACATTTCTATCCTTGTCATGTAGGTGCCTCGCAGCAATGAGCCTGCACCTCATTTTAGGTCCCAGTCTGCAAAGTCTAAAAAACGAGATGTTAATAGAATTCATAAAAGGAGCATCTTCCTGTTTCAGTTGGACTATTACACTGGTTGTGGAGGAATCCAGGCAAAATTTATTTAGCATCCTTCTTAGAGTGAAATTAAATTTGGTTCTGGATGGTTTCCTTATATTTTGTGGTCTGGTATAGTCTGCTTCGCAGTTACAGCATTGAAATAACCTGTGTTTCAACATAAAAGCCCTGATATTACAATAACTCTAATGAAAATGTACTGCATTTAAATGCATTTAACATAGTAAATAATACTTACTATAAAGCCTCAGGCAGTTGTTTTTCTTCTATAAAGTTAATTGAAATTGTGTTTGGGTTTATTTTATGCAGACCTTTGTTCACACTGTAAAAGTACCATGAGCCAGTCATGGCTCACGAATCACCATCGAGGGAAGGAAGGTCTGTTGGACAGAGTTTTAAGAAAACTGTGATCCAATCAGATGACTTTGGCAGCTGAAAGAATCCTGAACTCCACGTCCGTGAGAGATTGACTGCTCTTTTTAGATCTGATGCCGACACCAAGTTCCTATTTGTTAGTATTTTCCTCTTATTAGTAGGAAGTTGATGTTTAAATGTTCGTGTTTTGGGGTTTGGTGTTAGGGTTTGTTGATGTAACATTTTGGTCTTCATTCTGGTTTAAAAAAAAGTTCTTAACAAAAACATCCAACAATATACTCAACATTAATCTAACTATTTAGATACAATTATAGAAGACATCTTAACTGAAATTACCCAGACATGGGAATTATGTTGATGCACCTCCACGTTCATCCACAAGGTGCAGCATTGTTATGGATAAAGTATAGTAAGGTGTTTCTTTCTCTTATGTACAATATATGTATGTACCAGAAGCTATGAGTATGTACCACTGTGATTGGTTAATAGATATCAACAGCAACATCATTCAGTTCATTTTACATCTATAAAGAACTTGCACACACATAAGTCCTGTTTGTTCTGGGCTTGTGAGGACATAATAATGAACTCCACTGAACCTTAAGCTCAAACAGTCGATACTGTTACTACTGATACTGACACTATAATGCTGTTGTTCAGCATCCCCGGGTATTTGAGATCTCTCCTTTACTTTTTGTGTAAACACTTGAATCCATAAAACCATTTCTACTGACTCTACACATTAGATGTTCTACACAAACCGTTTTGCAGACACCATTCGTGAAGCCACAATCACTGAGGCAGAGAAGATATTTTGAATCCATTCAGCTTCTCCTGGACTCTGGCTTAACCCTCAGTCTTTCATTGCATGTATCTGAACCGAGGTCAGATTTATTTACTGGGCGGCTTTAGAAATCACATGCGGTGTGACATGTAAGTTGCCACGCGAGGCGAAAAGGTCGTCTGTAATTGAAACTATGACATTGAAAAGGCAGGACAGGCTGAATTAATGATCCGTCCTGGTGTTCAAAGGTGAACTTAGTCTGCCCCCTAGTGGCAGCAGGCAAGTCATGTCCTGAGTTGTTCTCTGTTTTATTTCACTGTCTTTGCAGTTTTTCTTTCCAACCATAGACTTCGGCACTCCCTACTTTTTGTTTCTTTTAATATTGATCACATAGGACTGAAAGCTTATTGTATTTAATATAAGTTATCATGTAGAGAGTCAGTATACTGTATGTTAATGTTTTTTATTCCCAGGAGACTGAAAGTCGCCAAATTACCTAAAAAATTGGTTTAAGGCTTTTAGAGTCAGGTCAGCACATTGGTATCTAACTTTGAAAAGAGTCCTTCACTAATTTAATACTGAACTCCACCACTGATGGATTAGTTAGTATGACAAACCCGGAGATTCACCATCTCCACTTCAGAGCTGGCAACAGACACAAAGTCTTTTCTTTTCACTGACGAACAAACAAACTAAAAATATGCCAGGATAAGTGTGCAGAAAGGAAAACTGAGCACTACTATTATTGGGCATGTTATGGAGTTTTTGTTTTCAATGTTGATTGTTACTTCATCAAAAAATGTCAACCTCCCCTAAAATCCACTCGACCTGCACACTCCAAGAGGATTGTGTCACTTTCACACTTTCATTATTAAAGCATCTACATGAATATCTCCCAACACTCAGAGTCACACGGTGTTACCACAGAAATCCAGGTGTGTTTTGCTGTGCAAATACAGATGATGTGTGTTTTTACCGGTCACTGTTCCTTCACAAACATCCAGTCAGACATATACAGGTCAGTACACTTTACAGTGGGCAGAAAAAAAAACAGGTCATCTGTGTTGTTGTTTGACACGACATCAAATCAGAACAGACAGATGATTTCTGAGAAGTGTCTTCACGTTATCAAGTCTTATCAGTCACACAGCTCAAACCAAACATCACACTATAAAGGTCAGGTAATACAACACTATCAGATAGACACAAACTCCTGAAAATATCAGGTTAAAGCCAATGAGATTTAAAATCTATAATCTGTGTGTCACTGAGGAAGGCCCCAACACCACAGAAGACTGTTGTAGTACTCAGCAGTTCCCATGTGTGAATACAAGCCCAAAACCAGGATGAATACCGCTTAATGTCCATATTTGTTTCAGTCCTGCAGAGACAGGATCTTTGTCAGAAGGAAATTATTGAGAAGCTTCAGCTAGTGACTGCTGACAGCCAGTCCCAGCTGTGACAGGTTTCACCACTCCCACGACCCTTAACAGGAAAAGCAGTTAGGATGATGGATGGATGGATGGAGTTCAATTAGGGTGAACCTGAAGAAGGCAAGTCCCATTTCACAACCAGAAGTAAATGTGTCTCACCTCCTGTCAAATACACATGGTGGAAATGCAAATTGAAAGTGAATCACAGCACCTGCCCATCTTCTGTACACACCTGTTTCCATTGCCCCTCATCATCAGTTTCCATCAACTCCCCTTGTCATGGTCTCAGCGTTACAGCCAGTGAGTCTCATTCACCAACCATAAGAAGAAAATACTTCTTAAAACCCTCCTCTGACATCCACCAATGGGATTTGTTGTTAGGTAAGAACAGAATCTACGAAAACCCAAGAGCACACGTGTTCTGTTATTTTCATCAATTTAAATTTCAGTTATATTTTTATTAATAGTCATTCACCTCTTTTCTTTGTTCATCTGACCTGGAACAGTTCTGGACCCTGCCTGCTTGTTGTATTCTTAGTTTTTTCTGCACTTTCTATTAAAGAAACTTTACTGCACCAGCTTGTGTACGTGTTCGCATTTGGATCCTTCCTTCCTGTTGCATCATGAACCAACTTTAACAGAGACAGCCTGAGTTTTTTTATTACTTGAACTCCCTTTATTGCCCTTTTTTGTTACAGTTTTCTGTTCTTCCTCTTTCATGATCTGTTGCTGTAAATGAAATTTACCTCCATCTGTGCTATTACATTCATTTGACTTTTTTTTTGTTTTGTTCCACTTCTCCTCTCGCTGCTGGATGTTGTTTAGCTTTTGCACAAGACGTACAGTCCACAGTTTGTCACTTGGTGTGAGGGTAAACTCAACCTCACATGCCCCATCCATGTCAGCCACACCTGTCCCTACAGACCAATCAGAAGCCAGAATCAGGACACATCACAGACACGTGTGAGAATGACACAAAGGTTCAAGGAGAAACTCAGAGCATGTACGCTTGTTTGAGATGTAGTCGGTGTCCTCATGTAGCAATAATATGGAGATTTTTGTTTGTGTTGAGATTAATATGTTGAATTTGACCGCACTTGATAAATTCAGTGTTTTCTTATACTGAACTATTTTCATCAATTTCATCTTAACTTGAAACTGAGAGTAAAATGTAAAAACTAAACTGTTTTCTGAGTCAACCAGCAGACTGCATTAACATCTGCAAGTTTTTTCGTGTAGTGCATAAATTCTTCTGTGAATGGGGAGATTCTTACAGTTACTTACAGTACAAACAGTACTTCCTACTGTGTGTCCTGTAGATTCCTGATGGAGAAAGCATTAATTCCATACATCAGAAACTGTCCACTAACCAGTCTGAGGTGTGTTTCTTCACATACGCCTGTTTGCAAGTGAACAAGGAGAAATTAATCAAATGCACATTTTATTTGTTTGAAATGGAGAAAAATGAAAAGGAACTTTTTACTTGTTGCCTGTTGCAGGTCAAACTTGGTAAACTTGCATTTCTCTGGTAATTTTCCACAACGTAAATGGAATTTAAACTTTTGTGATTTTATGGAGACGATGTGTGTTTACAGAGAGTTTAACTCCTTAACAGTCTTCTCTATTTATTGAAGCAGTACTGCATGCAGAGGGAAGGTTTTATGGGTTTCCTCTATGTGCTCTGGTTTAGACATTAGACATCACACGTTAAGTATTACATGAACTATCACAAAGCCTCCTGCCGCTGCCCTTGACGGAGGCACTGACCTCAGAAGTGGAACTGGAACAGTTTCTTCTTAATAGGACAAATATTCCCAGAGGGATTAATGCTAAATCTTTAACTTAAAACCACAAATAGACCTGAATGGAAAATGTGTCCTTTTTCTCACTAATTCTTAATAAGACTTTATGTTAATGTAATTCCTCCTGTTGCAGTTTTAATGCATGTAGCAAATCACTGGTGTAAATCTTTAAAACAAAGCTTCTTGTGAACTGTGGTCACATGTTTCAAACCATAAAGTGAAGCTCCAGTCTCATAAAACGATCCAGACTTTGAGCTTCAAGGTTCAAACTCGACATTGGAACCAGATGTTGATAAAATCCCTCAAGATCCATTCAGTGGGTGTGCTGGGCTATTGGTTGTATCACACAATCATCGTGATGACACCGCAGATTCACAGCTTTTGGAGCAGGAGAAATGAGGAAGATCATATGATGATCCAGAACAGCTACAAATGGATGCGGAGTCGGGATTTTTTGGATAGATGCTGGTTCCAAGGTCAAATATGAACTTTAAGTTGTGTAGTGCTCATCTGACAACGCCTGGTGTAAACTGTTTCACGAGGTTCACATGAAGGACTGAAAGCTCTGAAACAGCTGCTAAAAGCACCTAGAGGTTCGACTGTTTTAGAAAAAAACTATAACAGAAAAGTTGAAACAGTCTTTACAACAGGTTGGGGATCACTAAATGATGCACCCACCTCCTAGTTTATGAGGCACTTACAATAAATTCCTATTTCATGAACTGAAGGAGGAACTGGGAATCAAATCGCCAGTCCTGGGGTTCATGGACAACTGCCGTGCCAACTGAGCTACACCTGCCCCGGAGGCTGTTCGTGCTGTTGTTGAACTGAACAGCATTATATGGTGATCTTTTACATATAGCCTTAAAACGTGTGGCTCTTTATGGTGATGTGTTTCTCTCTGTGGTCATTTTACATCTGTTTGTTCTGTTAGTCTCTGTTTGGTTGTTTTGCATCTCTTTGTGGTTCTTTTCTGTCTTTAACTGAAGAACCAACAAGAAATATTAACCACTTCATACAGGAGCTTTGGCTCAGGCCAAGGAGCCCCATGAAAGTTTGGGTAATCCCTCTATGGTCACAGATGGAGACATGTTCTTATTTATACATTTATATTATTATATTATATAATGTATTTATTGCATAATGTAAATGTCGCAGAATTATATTATGTTATAATTATGTTATATAGAGGGAGGATCCGAGCTCAGTGTCGGTTCTCAGTTGTGTTTCTACTCAGTTTTCCTCCTCATGGCTCATTTCCATTGCTGCGTCTCTATAAGCTGCGGGAATTCAGAGAGCTCACATCTGATTGGTGAGAAGCGCTGTCCCGCAGGTTCTGCCTACGTTGTGATTGGCTGCTTGTGCCAAATTGCTGCGTGTCCGTCTTATCACAGCAAACTCTGTTACATCTGTTTTTCTGTTTCTCAGAAGCGGCTCTGCCTTATCAATAAAAAGCCGAACTTCAGTGGTTTGTCTCAGAACTGGGACTGAAAAACTCAAACACACTGTGACACAGTTTTAAGTGGCTGACTCATGAGAGGCCCTCGGCTGAAGTTTGGACTCACAGACCAGCTCTGAGTTGAAGATGCAGACCTCCAAGAGTTTTCGGTTGGATGATTTCATCGCGGGATGGATGGGTGGTGAGCGACACAAACCTATTTTCTGGGCTTTTGTTCAGGGAAACGCGGAATGTTGCGCATCGTTCAGGGTTAAATGTGCGGGGTCAGTGATGGGCTGGAGCAGGGCGGTGGGTCCATGCACTCAGTGACTTTTCCTTAACTGCATATTTGTTTGGGCTGGATCAGTGTTGCAAGGACGAAAACGCCGCTTTAGTTTGACGCGGATAAAGATGATTTTCGTGCAATAAAAGTATTTTTGCGGGGAAATGACCGCAGCCCCGCAATCATCCAGTGTAAACAATAGAGGCTCAGCGGGGGGGGGGGGGGGGGGGGGGGGGGGGGGGGGGGGGGGGGG